>CAEGAD010043224.1:0-189818 GCA_903067055.1 Poeciliopsis paucimaculata
CTCAAAATTGCCCTGTCTTACTGAAATGTTTGACCTGCTTTTGTCAAATAAAAAAAGAAAAACAAAGAGCAAGTAGGAGACATGTATCACATCTTTGCACAAATATTACTGCACACGTCATTCCCCTGACATCGGTACCTTTCAAGGCTACCTGTGCTGCTCCGCTCTGCCATTTTACACCCCGTTACTCCGTCACAGTGTTGTTTTTACCCAGTAACCATTTAAGCCCATTATTGCAGTGCGACAGAGTCTGCAGCAGCCAGCATGGTGGCTGAAAGAAGAATACACGCAAACCTGATTCACAGTTTGCTAAAGTGTCTAATAATCTGTCTTTTAGTCAGTCTGGTTGCCTGTCTTTTTCAGGTTACAGCATCATCTAGATCTACTTTTAAATGTACAAAAAGGACGGATTCCACAGGTTTTGTGAACAATAAGTAAGCCGTAATAGAGAAGTTGTGTGTAAATATAACAGCTTGGTTGAATAGCTTATAGAGTCAGAATCAGAATCTGCTTCAATGGCCAAGTTTATCTCTTGCTTTGCTATCAGTGGTGACATTTTAAAATAGAAATGTACTCAGGCAAATGAAAAGACAATTTATTCCTTCCTGTAAATATGTATGAACTGTATGCAACGTTTTACGAAAGAGAAAGACATGGTTGAATTAGTACAAATATGCAATATGGTATCTGTCTCGAGACTTTGTTTAGTTTTCATCAGAAAAACAGCCAACAGAAAATGTCTCTATTGTGTATGGGGTTTTTTGTGTCCTGCGAGTTTTACAGACTCGTCCGCTGAGCAGGAGTCATTTGTGTAGAGAGGAGAAGAGGGGCGAGGACACACCCCTGAGGGACTCCGGCCTGTGTAAAATTTTGCAAGGGGAATATCAGCCCTTTCTTTTTGGCATTCCTTTGTTTCCCAGATTTTTCTTTTTTCCATCCATGGCCTTCTTAAGGTCCCAAAAGAATCTTTAAATTGGGATGAGGTCGGGGCTCAAAATTGCCCTGTCTTACTGAAATGTTTGACCTGCTTTTGTCAAATAAAAAAAGAAAAACAAAGAGCAAGTAGGAGACATAGGAGACATAGTAGGCCAAAGCAAGCCCTGACTCTCTTTCAGCCATTCTGTTTCAGTTTTGATCCAAGCTTCAGTTTTCAGACCATTAGCCTCACATTTAGGTGTTTCACAAAAATCCCCAGTCATCACACTTTCACCTCCGTGCTTCAGTTAACGGAGCAAAATCCTGCTTGTGTGCAAGATTTTGGTTTTCAGAATGGGAAAAATATAGAGAGAGCACAGGACACATAGTAAATCATTCATGCCATTTTTCTAGGTTTTAGGTTGCATTGTAAACAAGACAAGCACATAAATTATTTAATTCCAATAACTTCTCTTATTTTTCATGTTTTTTACTTCTCATATATCCACATCCTTACAAACTTTGCTAAAGTGAAATCAGAGAATGAGACAAAACTCAATAGTAGCCTCTAACTTGACTAAGAGTCTTTATATCTGAAGGAGTGCAGGTCCAAAACAAATCCATACTTCTGATCAAAGCCCCTTACGTCTTGATTTATTCATCATTGAAATAAAAAAAAAAATTGATTTGACTCAAATCAACGTCTGAAATACCGTCGTGTTTGACGGCTAAATTATGCTCCGAGGTCTGCAAACAACGGTGCCGGCCAATTAGTTTGGCACAGTTTTAAACACGTTCGCGCTCCACCCACACAGGCGTTTTCCCTTACTTTGCCTGATTGGACCTCTTCACCGGCCAGCGTGGGTAAATGCAAACTGTGCTCATAGGGCAGAAGAGTGTTTGCTAATCCCACAACTCCTTCAAACAAATCCTGACCTCCAACCGTTGGGTTTTAATACCACAGACT
The DNA here is from genome assembly GCA_903067055.1 of Poeciliopsis paucimaculata. Taxonomy (NCBI): domain Eukaryota; kingdom Metazoa; phylum Chordata; class Actinopteri; order Cyprinodontiformes; family Poeciliidae; genus Poeciliopsis; species Poeciliopsis paucimaculata. Next base: position 1,883 of record CAEGAD010043224.1, read on the forward strand.
GCTGTTTTTTTTTTTTTTGTTCTGTAAGAGACTGGAAAAGTGTTAAATTGTGCTTCGTGAACCCTCGGTTCACCCCGTTTGTTCACAGCCTGCAGAAAAGCTTCCCTCAGTTCCTTTTACATCCAAATAAACTAAACGCTGGTGGCAAAAAAAAAAAAAAAAAAGCATTCATGTGCATCTTCTCCTTCATTTCTAACCACTATCGACGCGTAATAACTTCCCATCACTTAAATCATTAAGCATTACATCAGGCTGTGACATTAAACAGTGCTTTATAAAGCTAATGGATGGTTTGTTGCCAAGCACCAAGCTCCTGAGGTTTTAAGTGGTACAATAAAGAGAATTGTTTTTTTCTCAAGGTAATTCTCAGGCAGAAAACCAACGCTTAATGTTTTAGTCGAGTCTCTCAGCAAATAAAACACGCTACCGGACTTATGGCTACATCTTGAACATGACGTAAGAAATTCATCTAATAAAGACGCACATAAAAGGGATGTTTACTGGTCCCTCAATTAGCAGGAGGGCTTCATAATCTTTCTACTTCTAGCCAGAAAACAGATTTTCAGGTGTGTGCAAGCATTTAGACACATTAAAAGAAGAAAACTCCAAAGCTTCTCGTTATTTTGTTGTTGGATTAACTGAGACTCTGACGAAATGTTCTTGATTGTATGAATTTGAGGTCCTAAGATTTTTCCTCCTTCCTCTACAGCGGCGTTGGTCGTAACTGGGGTTGGGCGTCGGCCGGCAGCAGCATCCTGGCTGAGTTTGGGACCCTCCACATGGAGTTTGTTCACCTCACCTACCTGACTGGGAACCCGGTTTACTACCAGAAGGTAGCACTGATCAGTAGCATACGTCTCTGTTTCAATAACTGGGTATTTTAACATATTGGACCTATTCTACTGTTCACTATGCTGTTGTTGTTGTTGTTGAGCTAACAGTGAGAGCAGATTTGTGTTAGCCACATAGACGAGGAGAGACCAGTTCAGCCCATGTTGTAAGATTACTTCTGGCATATTGATGCCATCGTGTGTGACTTCAACTTGCCTCTCGAAGTGGCAATGCTCCACATCCATCGCATCAAGAAAACATGTTTTACTCCTTCTGACCTAGTTACAGCAGCCCAGAAACCCAAGAGCAATTGACTTGGTTTCATCAGGAAGTGTCTTTTTCTGCCAACATGAACATATACTAGAACCTTGGCCAGCATTCCACTTTTCTGTAGTGACTAACCAGGGGTTTAGATTCAACCATCACAATTAGTTTACTGGTGTTGGAAACTGTTTATCAAATCTTCTAAACTCTGAGCATCAAATAACTTTGAAAAGCTCCTCTGCTAACTTTTTCTGATGCCGAGAAGTTTGTTCACGTCTTTGCCTTCTTAAGATTGGGCTGCTGCAATGCACTTCTCTTCAACTGCGTTTCCATTACTAAAAGTTTGTCTGCAAATTTGTTCTCGTAATTCCAACTTGTGCTTGTCAATGGAAATGGAGCTAACGCCATTCCCAAGCCACACTACACCCAACATGGATGCTTCCGGGCTCTTGATGACAGTGGGGGAAACACACCACACACCATTATTTGCCTGGATGTTCTTACTTTCCCATCAATCAGTAGCAATGCCCCTTCTTCACTGACGGAGGTTTTCCATCAGTTATCAATAATCTCCATTAGTTCAGTTCATTTCTGTTTTTCTGCCTGTGAGGAACCCTTTTCTGTCTTTTGTTATGGTCTAAAACTTCTTTAATGTGTTTGTTTCAGGTGATGCACATCCGCAAGCTGCTAGCTAAGATGGACCGACCCAATGGCCTCTACCCAAACTACTTAAACCCTCGCACAGGCCGCTGGGGCCAACGTAAGTACACGACCCAAACATTTCTTGCCATATATTTGACTTTTCAGTCATAAATCTTAACGTTTCTGGATCGCTGGCGTCCGACCAACTTGTTTAGAGACGTCCGAAGATGTTCTTGCGAGCTTCCAACGGCCCCTTGCTCCTAAGAGCCGTTACGACGGAAAACAAGAGATTAGCACCGTGAGAAGTGAAGGCGAACGTCCCATGGATCTTCCTTAATGAGGACAAATTGAATCAGGCAGAAGACTGAAGACGAGGAGTTTTGCGTTGTCGCTAGATTGATTACATTTGGCAGTTTGCCCAGAGAAATGATCGGCTCTCAGAGAGAAGTTATTGAAGAAGTGACAGAGGGTTTCCTCTGAAACCTTTTATTCCTAACTAACGCACTTTTTGGCTTACATTAAATGGATTTATTCGTTCTAATTCACACCCCTTTCCTAAGTAGAGCAGTTTATATTATTGCATTTAGATACATGCAGACTTTATTTTGACAAGAATACGGTTGAGAAATGCTATACTGCATACAGTTTATATCTGAACATTTTAGTTCACTCAAAGCAAAGTGCAATAAACTATTTCATAATGTTCAATTGATTTATTCGAAACAAATTATGGATGATCAGATATATTGATCTTATATTCATGGAGAGGAAATAAACAGATGAAATCTGTTGAGGTTGAATCCACTGCATCCGTATGTTTGCGTAGGCTACAGGTTACCATGGCGATGCTATATTGAGCATATTGAGTTCCACCAAACTCCCAACTTAATAGCAAATGGTAAATATTGTTGAACTCTGTTTTACTTTGTTCTGATTTGTTCTTTCTGTAGACTTTTGTTTTGTAATATTTTGGTTGATTGAGTGTTAAGATAATTGTTCTATCAGCTTTTTATTTTCTGTGCAGCTGGAAGGATTTTTTTTCTGGGTTTTTTTTATTTTTTATTTTTGACAGTTCTCACAATGCGTAAACCGTGGCAACAAGGTATCATTTTTGCAGGTGGGAGCCACTGATTAGCTTCTCAAAAGCACAAAAAAACACCTGAACTACGACTGTAATGTTAACCTAAAGTTCAAATCTCTTCCACCAATCACAACAGGCGATGCTGACTGGACATCCGCGCTTCACAATATTGTGGAAATGTAACTTAATACAGCATTTAATTTCCTTCTGGGGAAAAGTAAAGTATTTTTGAATTGACTTTAAATATCTCTCTTCAGAATTTTATTATGTTTACCTTTCAAGCGAGATAAATTGCTGGCGCTCGCTGATCTTTACAAACGGAGGAGCGCATTAATGGACGGACAGGTGGCACGGCAGTCGTACTGATGTGCTTATAAGTGCAGACCTTGAGCCAAAAGCTCGGGGAAAATAGATGGATGGAAACTGTTGGGAGGGCAGGTTGATTGAGGGATAGTTGAGTACATTAATGGATTGGAAGTTCACCGGCAGGCGGCACCAGAAGACGGATGCTTATGGATGGTTTGTGTTTGCGTCAGGAGGTTTCATTGTTCTAGTGCAGACGGCAACACACTTTTTTTATTTACCATCATTACCTCAATCCGTTTAATTGACTGAAAAAAGGCAAGAGGATTTCTAACCGTCCTTTAAAAGGTGATAGATTTTTATTTTTTGCAAAATATGTAATTATTTCTAATCGAGCCGTGCTGTAATCACGCCCCATCAAACGACGGCGCTTTTTCCCAGAAGCATATTGTAAGTGGGTGCATGTAGCAGCGTGGATGCTTTGCTGAGTCTGAAAAACAAAAAAAATAATCAGTTTGTTGGGGATTCTTTTTTGTTTTTTCATCTTGGATGAAAACGCAGCCTTAATCAGCTCGAGGCCTCAAGCGTAAAGCCTGACACCACGCAAACAGCAAAATAATTGAAATCCAAAGCTTGTTGCTGCAGCTAACAACATAATGTTTCTTTGCTCAAACATTTTCTTGTTTCTTATCGTGTGAAGCATTTGTAACTTTTTAAAAAATGTGCAATAACCTATATTGTCAGGGTGACGAGCTAAAAGCTCAACTGTTATCCAAAAACTAAACTAACATATTCTCTATACACATTTTTTTTCTTCTCATTTTGTTACATTACAACCACATTTTGAATGTGAATGATTGGGATTTTATTTGTTACATAAACACAAACTATCATTCAACTGTCATATTGAAAAAAATAACTTTTTAATTTTGTTTACAAATAAAGAACAGTGATATATTTGCATCTATCCCTCTTTACTCTGGTACCCCCAAATAAATCCAGTGCAATTAAGTTCCTTCGGAAGTCACCAAAATAGTATTTTTTTTTTTCTTTTTTTGCCGTGGGTCAGGATTAACAAATCAGTTTTTTTCCCCTAAGTAAATAATAAATATTTATTAGCTTTTATTTCACCAGAAAAATCGCACTGAGATTAAAACTCTGGCCAAGATTGGCAGCAGCACACAGTTTAAAAATAAAATGGTAAAAACTTTCCTCAATTAAAACATTTCAGGACAAATGGTTCTTTCACAAAATCATGAAGCATTCAAGTTTGTCTGTAAGCGGCAGAAAACTGAAAATATTTCTTTCCAAGTTCACTTTTGAAATTAAAAGTAAATTCTCAAATTGAGAAGCGAATTCTCTAGTGGCTTCTTGATTAACTTTCAAGATCTTTTGAAACACTTGGAGAACAGCTGCTAGCATTGAATACTCTGAAGCAGGGCCGGAGCATCAGGGGGGCTGAGGGGGGGGATAATATCATGAACCTTCATCATTGGGAATCAAACTTCAGAGTGGAAAGCATCGAACTCTTTCCTTTATCTACTTAATAATAAAGCAGCTTTCTAGTATCATTTATCTGTTTTGTTTTGTTCATTTGGGTTTTACTTTTTTCCTCCTCCCATATTAATTCTTGAGGAGTCCAACGAAACACGTTTTGTTTTGTGAGACGACAAATTAATTTGATTTGAAATGACGTCTCTTCCTTCACATTAAGTCCCCCGGTGTTTGAAGCAGGGTGTGTGTGCTGGCATGTTTTTGAGCTTGAGATACAACTCAAGCACACTTGAGTTGTATCTCACTACACGCATTTAAATTCATTACAGCTCTGTTTGTACAGTACTTTTTCAGACTGGGGAGGCTCTACGGGCTGTCTATTGCTCTAATCAGCACAAAGCACCAGTAACACGGAGTCCTCTGTGACCATATTAAAACTCTTCTGTCAAACAGTTTCTCCCCCATGCTTTCATTTCCTGTTTAGCATCACAATTTGTCCTTTCTGCCATGAATCGTGTCATTTTGCACAAACAAACTGCAGCAGTAGGATTTTCTATTTATTTGTGGTTTGGTGATACTCCTTTACTTTTAATTTGATGTCTAAAAGTAATATTTCAGTGCAGCCGGCTAACAGCAACTTAAAAACTCTTTTAATTTATTATTATTCAGTACCAGTTTTAGCTCATTCATATTTATCATTAGAGTTTTGTATGTACTTAAACTTAAACCTCATGCCGGTTTGCTGCTGGACTGTTTTATTTTTGTCAATAAAATCATTGCCAGCGCTATGTTTAAAACTACTTTCAAAATTAAAACACAAAAATAGTAAGGCTTCAATTCCTCAACAATAATAAAATATAGAATTAGCGTCTGAGTAAGGTCTGATTATCTCACATCGTCCCACGGTTTATTTTGAAATGTGCAGCCTAAAGTTGATTACTTTCCACTGAATCCGTAACGTTTATGAACCAGTTCTTCTAAACACCACCAGATGGCGATGTCACACGCTCTGAAAGTCGTTGAAGTCCCATTTCACATCTGTAAGTTCTGTTCCTAAGTATTAAAAATCAGCCCCAAACACAGCTTTTTGTTTACAAACGGCTTTGATAAATTGTAATATTAAGCCAACTTTGGATAAACAGAAAATTAAAATGATAAAATTGGGGATGAATAGGCAGTACAGAGGCAGTAGGCCAGGGCACCTAAGGATTTTTTAAAATTATTATTCTTTTTTAATTAATGCATATTTTGAAAACATTGTACTACATTTAAAACTCATTGTCCCAAATTAGGTAACCTGTATTTGTATTTTTGGGATTTTTATGAATTTATTAATAAATATTCCAATTGACTATAAAGTTATAGTCAATTTCTTTGGGAACAACACACAGTTATCGGCTTAAACCTGCATGCATCAATTCATGCAGACTGTCTATTACTGTACAGCATTAGTAAAATAATTTGCATTAGTAAAATAATTTTTCCGAGGTGGATTTGGCACCAAATCCAGTCCAGCCCAGAGGCCCTCATCCTTGTAAATCCGGCCATGCTGGTGACACGTCCATTTGGTTTCGTTCTCTTTCTTCCGCTTAACAACTTTTGAAGAACACCTTCCCAAACTTTTTGCCTCACAATTCAACAGGCGTAAAACCTCATAAAAAAACTGCATTGAGCTGCAGTTAACAGCATTTCCATCTGTGGTAAATGACTGCTGTTAAAACTGACTTTTTAAGGAGACGCTTGAAAGAAGACCAGAGGAAATAAACAGCGGAGCCACACTCATCGCTCAGCCTCAGCATCTTGAAGTTGGGGTTGCCACGTTTCTGCTTGACAAAGAAAGAATGAATAATTCATTCTCCTCTTTTGCTCTTTGTCTTTGAATATCCCTCCAGCTCCCCAAAGGCATGTTATTCACCTCCAGATCAAGAGCTTGATAAGAAACAAAGCATCTGCTCGGATATCAGATGTGGCTACCTGGTGCTGAAGAAAGTCTGAAATTAATCCCATTTCTCCACAGAGAGACGGGGATAGCCTTTATACTTTGTTTTTTTTTTTTGTTTTTTTTTTAAAACGAAAGAATAAAACTAGAATAAGTCTGAAACTTCCCTCTTAATTCCAGCATGTGGGCCTGGAGTGAACATCATATACATGTTTTTACTGTAAAAATACTAAAATGAAGGGTGGAACGTTTCCACTCTAAAAGAGTCCCATTTTCACTCTGCTTCGTCCAGCTACTCAAGCTGTGTAAACCTCAGTAATTATTACCGGGAACAGTGAAATATGAGAGGGTAAACAAAACAGGAAAAACCAGAACGTGTGCTGCCAGTATTTTTTGGCTGTGGAGAAGTGAAGGGAAAAAAACAACAAAAATAAAAACATGGCTTCGGTTGACGCCACGCTGCGCTTTGCCAAGGACGTTGAGGCACAAATTAAAACTGAATAATTCATGCTTATTCTCTCCGTCTCCAGCTAATCTCAGAACTCGTCTCTCCGCAGATCACACCTCACTCGGAGGACTGGGCGACAGCTTCTACGAGTACCTGCTGAAGGCGTGGCTCATGTCCGACAAAACCGACATGGAAGCCCGCAAGACCTACGACGACGCCATCGAGGTGCGCCGCGGTGACTCTCGCGCAGCTGTCGGACCTGTCCCGCTTCACGTTTGTGCGTTTGTTAAATCCAGAGTCAAATGTTTTTCCATCCCAGGCCATCGAGCGCCACCTCATCCGCAAATCCAACGGCGGGCTCACGTTCATCGGCGAGTGGAAGAACGGCCACCTGGAGAGGAAGATGGGTCACCTGGCCTGCTTCGCCGGTGGCATGTTTGCGCTGGGTGCCGACGGCTCGCCAGACGACAAGGCCGGTCACTACCTGCAGCTCGGCGCAGAGATCGCCCACACCTGCCACGAGTCCTACGACAGGACAGGTGACGCTTCTCATAGTTATTTGGTTTTTATCAAAAGTTGAGACTTTCTATTTTTTTTTTTTTTCTTGTCCTTTCCATATTTTGAATGTGTGCTGATTTTTATCTGTACAGCACTTTGTCACAGATATTGTTGTTTTGAAGTGCTTTACCAGAAAAGTAGTAGAATTAGGGATACATCGATGCCTTTTTCACAGATATCTGAGATTTAGCATCAGTCCGATACCGATCCAATACAGAAAAACATTCTGAATTTACTTAAAGCGTTTCTTCTTTTAAACACACATGACATACATGTACTGAATTACAAATTAATTTGATAACTCTGCACCAGTACGGCACACTGAAATACACCAATGGCTTCCCAGGTTTGGTCAAGTATGCAAAAACAAAACTAATTAAGTTTGTTTAATATAACTGCCAATCCAAAATGTATAAGAATGAAACCGAAACTGTACATGGATATAATGCTTTTGAAAAGTGTTTTGGGGGGTTTGCATCACAGGCCAACTACACAAAGTAGTAAATCATTTTGAGGCTCAAGAAAAAAAATATTTATGTCTTAAAAGTGAAAATGCATGCCACACTTTAGATTTTTGTTTGTAAAAACAAACAAAAAAAAAAAAAGCATGGTAGTAGTGGGACAAGTAGAAACGCCAAATCTGGTTGGTTTATGAGAAGATGCAGTGGTGTACACCGCTAGCTAAAATGTTAGGAACGCTAACCTTAAAGCAGTAATCATAGACATTAGCTTTGCTAACGCTAAAGTGCTGTACCAACATGGTATTTAGTGTAAACTGAAGCACTGGAGCGTTTAATCTGTTTTGCTGTTGAAGTACAGCGATGCATTTTGGGTAGACAATAAACGTAATTTGTTACACTGCATCACAAGAGTGAAGAGAGGAAATGCGTCTGCTGCTTAAACTGTTTTCACCCGCTTCAAAATAAAAGCATGAATATCAACGGCTGGTCACTTGATACTCTTCAACTCCGATGTCAAACTTTTAATAATTTGAGAGTTTAAAGACAGTCGAGTAAATTTTGAAATTATCGGGAAAAATTTATTCCATGGGAAGCTAAGCGCTAAATGTTTTCAAAGTTATCAAGAGCGCTAAAAAAGACATTAGCTCTGCTTTTAGCGGATTAGCATAAGTGTGCTCACCGTTAGGAGTGAAGACAAACCTAAACGCAAGGAAATCCTGGCAGAAAAACTTAAAAGGCTGTGAAACATGAAGCCAAATGTACATATTTATTTGTCTTCATGTGCGCTATCATGACCTCATGTTTCAGATTTTTATTTGTAAAAACAAATGGAAAACAACAGTCCACCAACTTTATGTTAATGTACTTCTTTCTGTTGCCACTGAGATACTTGTAACTTGTGGTTAAAAGGTGAGAAAATGCCGTGCGTCATACAATTCACTCCTTGGCCAATAAAAAGTCTCATTCCAGCCCATCTCCTGGAACCACATTTCATGTTAAACGTGACACACATTGACAGTGACATCTTGGCGAGCTTATTAATTCATTTCCATCAACATTGCTCATTATTTTAATGAAGATCTTTAACGATCAAGACACATGTGTGGACATTTTTCTCCTCTAATCCCAAAGTTTCTTAGTGCAGTGGTGTTTTGGGTTCTGCGCTCGGGTTCTTCTTTCACATTTCCAGCCCCATTAATCATCCCGCTGCCATCTTGGATTATTTGCTATTGGGAAAGCATAAATTTATTAATGGATAAGTTTGCCTACTTGGCATATTAAGTTGGCAGCTGATCTTATTCCACACATAAAACAACTCAATCCCACCCATAAAGATGTAAGTGGGTTACATATTTTTTTCCTTATGAAATAAGGAAAAAGGCGTAAATAACAAGATATATTGTTTTTTTGTGGGGGGGTTTTTCGACCCAGCCATATATCTTGTATTTTACATTATTTTGGGGCGGGGCTTAATATTTAATATGGTCATCAGACATCCTGTTTAGAACTACACATTTCTTCTTAATTTATCTATTAATTTTTTTAACTTTCTTAGTTTTTCCTCTCCTTCAGTGAAGCCTGATCAAATAAATCAATAAAACTTGTAAGCGGTCTGATGCGGCATCATGTGCATGTCGGTAAAATTGTGATGTCGATCTGAGACACGGAGGGGAGGGGGCAGCGGGTGGAGAGCAGGGTTGCCACGGCAGCAAACGAAGGCGTAGGGAGAGGTGAGAGAAAAGCGTGCGGGGAATGTTGGCGGTCAGGCTGTCTAAATTTGGGCTCTCTGTTATTGAGCGGTCAGCCTTTGGGGAACTTTCCGCCATGCTTGTGCTGCGGCGCTGTAAACTGCTCAGAGACGAAAACACTGCTTTGTCAGCTTCCCCCCTAATACTCCGTACACTTAACTGGCTGAAGACATTGGTTGTAAAAAGATTGAGAAAAAAAAAGCTAGTAAAATCAATGCAGCTGGGTGCTTTTTATTACTTACACGTGTGCGTGCATCTGTGTGTGTGTTTGCGCACAGGCTCCTATGCGGAGTTTAATTATCAACAGCAACTGGACCATTAAGACCAACAGGGAGCCAAAGATAATGTTGATCTCGATTCTCCTCTTTTAACTCTTATTAATTTGTTCCTTTCACTCTCTCCCCTCCTTTGTTTACCCTCCTAACCCGCCCACTCTATTCAATCTTAATCTCTCTATTCCTTCCTCTGCCCCTTCATCATCATCACCCCAGTCCTGAAGCTGGGCCCAGAGGCCTTTAAGTTCGACAGCGGCCTGGAGGCCGTGGCCGTGCGGCAGAATGAGAAGTACTACATCCTGCGGCCGGAGGTCATCGAGACCTACTGGTACATGTGGAGGTTCACCCACGATCCCAAATACAGGCAATGGGGCTGGGAGGCGGCTCAGGTAAGGACAAACGATGATTTGTATTTTATTCTGGAGCTGCAGAGAGCAACTTTCTACAGATTTGTTACAGAATTCTAGATAATCAGTAAAAAATATATATGTATAAATTAAATCAAGCTCCTCTTCCTTCACCCTCTACAGAGACAACCAATCAGAGTCAAGAGGCTGTTAGCACTGTCAGTCAAGCTAGTATACATGTTGCTAAATGTGCTAATGGCGAAGAAACGGCTTACTGTGCAGAAAAAAGACAGTAAGTGTGGTGGACATGCTAACTAGCTTTAGCATTGATGAAAGGAGACTTTGCTTTGGCAGAGAGACCGAGGGTTTACATAAGCATGATTGACAGCGCTAAGACCCTCCTCCTGGATCTGATTGGTTGTTTCTGCATTTGGACCAAGAGGCAGAGGAGCTCTATTTTTATCCACATGTTATCTGACTAATCTTATACTGTCAGGACATAGTGATAGGTTTACCAAATATGTAATAATTTTATTTATTTATTTATTTTTTCTAATACATAAAAATTACATAATAGAGTAGACGGATGAACATCTTACCCTCGTTATCGCTTCTCTGTTTCCTTGTACATAAGCCACAAAGAGCATTTTAGGTTTTTAGAGGGTTTTGAGTGAGTTCCATTAAGGCCACAGATTCAGTGCTGTGCAACAGTATTCTGAGAGGCGTTCAGCTTCCATGCACCACAAATCTGGAACAAGCTTCCAAAAAAAACTGCAAAACACCTGAAACACTGAGTTCCTCTAAGTCAAGTCTAAAAATCCACTTTTGATTAGCAGCAACTGGAACTCTGAGCAACATATTTGATGGACATTGATGATTTCGGTGATGGTATTTGACAAAATGTGATGTAAGTGGCCTTGGCTCGTTGCTGAAATGTGCTACACAAACTTCACTTGACATTTTGTCACATTAAAAGCACCGACTTTAATGTATTTGATTTGAATCTTAATGCGATCGACCAACACACGCAGAGAGCCTGATTGAAAAGTGGAAGGAAAATTACAGTTTCCCTCCAATCTCAACATTTTTCAAAATCATAAACCTCTCTCCGTGGGGCCTGCGTTTATGTTCAGCCCTCCTGAGTTGCTGCTTTGTTAAACCTCATTTTGATGCGACAGCAACAAGCTGCTCTGCATGTCTGAATGAAATTTCTGCCCATCGTTCTGCTGAGCTCTGTCAGATGGAGAACAGTGAAGCAGCAAAACCTCCATAAACAGTCGTTTTGTAGTCTCAGTTGGATTCAGATCTCCTGCCAAACGTTGCTTATTTGTTTGCTTTGACTGGGCCATTATAACGAATCAATCAGTCCAAAGTAACTCTGTGGTTTTGCGAGACCTTCACTGTTGGCAAGTTATCTTCCAGCACTGCTCTGTCTGTAGCTCATTCAATCTCCCATTATCAAAGTGGGAATGATGTGTTCACCATAGATAGCATTTTGAGTGGAAGCAAAAAATATATATTTAATGTTATTTTAGCTAAAACTCATTCCCCCCCCCCCCCCAAATCTTTCATGTGTTCTCCACATGACTCTCTTTCAACAGTACGTTTTTATTTCTTACAACTTTTGCATAAATTTGAATACACATCTCCCATTAACAGATTTTCACAGCCGAGCTGTTTATTTCTGCAGAGTTAGCTGCTTCTGATTAATGAAATTTAACTCCTGAGAAACATTTTTCTTCTTCTTCTGTACTTTTATGCACTAATGTGTGTTGGTGTTGTTCTGCAGCATGTACAAGATGGCGGTGTTAATATACCCTCTCGATGAATAAACTGCTCCACCTGTTTTCCTCCAGCCTCCCATCGTTGTGTTAAAAGCTCGCCGCAAACAGAACGTCGTCCGTCTCAAAGTGCTCCCCGCTTTAAATCCGAGATCAATGGCTCCCGTCACATTTCCCTTTCATATCGGGTTAATTATCGTTATTGACTGCCTAAAATTTGCATTCAGGACCGCGGCTATTATTTGTCATTACGAGCTGAAATATCACACATCGGTCATAATGGGAGAAATGAATATAATCAGTGACGTTAGGAAATAAAGAGCGCGTCTGAAACGATCGCCTCGATGAATGCACAAAGAGAGAGCAGGCAGGTAAAATATAGCAGCTGGTGTCTCCCAGGAACTCTGCAGTCAGTGTCTGCATAGTTCATTCTGATTCAGTATGGGGTTAAAGGGGCAGTATTATGTACAAGTGACTTCTTTGGAAAAAAAACACACCTGGAGTGTTTTATTCTTTCACGCATGTTTGAGAAATCCTTTAATCTCCCATGACAACCATTCAGCTGTGCAAAACGCCTGGGTGGAATGAGCTGCAGTTTCCATATTTCCAAGCTTCTACCTCACAGAGCACCCATCCCTCTTTTCTCCCCCACTCAGCTCCTTCAGACTAGCCAGCAGCAATTAGCAAACACCTGGTGGAGCTGAGCATCAGCTGAGCTCATTGTACAAGAAACTTCTCAGTGCAACTCTGGTGGAAAAAAAAAAAAAAGAAGAGTTGTTAATAGAGGAGCCATGTTGCGACTCCTGGTGGCGGAGTTTCATAAAGAGCAGGAGCTTCTTAAAGAGACAGAGGCCCAATTTTAAGTCATCAAATTTCCTTTTAGTCATGTTTAATATATACAGCTCGGCGGGGGGGGGGGGGAAATATAAAAACCTCTTAAAATGATCAGTTTCTCTGATTTTACTCTTCGTCTGTATATGATTGAGTAAAATGAACATTGTTCTTTCATTCTATGACGCGTCTCCAAAATTCCAAGCAAAAAATGAGTATTTATTTGCAGAAAATGAGAAATGGTCAAAATAATGCTTCTAGGCCTCAAATAAAGCAGAGAAACGAGTTCATATTTAGTAACAACAATACTAATGTTTGAACTCAGGATGATATTTGTTGGAATAACCATGAGGTTTTCAATAGGTTCAGTGCAGTGGGCTCTTCATTTGTTCCAGAGCTGCATGTAGCATTTTTATAACAATTCATTGTTATAAAATACTTACTACCCCTTTAAAGAGACGCTTTGACACACATCTATATGAAAACAGGAAAAGTTTTAATCACTTTTGTTTCCACTTCAATATGTTGTTTAAAACGTTCAACACCAATATTTTGTCTTAATTTCATCTTTTGGTCTATATTTCTTAGTTTCTTCTGAAACCTTTTTTTAATGATACTTTATAGCAAGCACTTTCTAACCACAGCATAAATCGAATCTCCAATAAATGTTTATTTAATCCGAGTGATGTCATCATGTCTCAAACGGCTAGATGTTAAACGTTTGCTCCCGTTTGAACCCGCCTCCTCCGTGTGACCGCTTGATGTGGTCCTTTAAGCAGGAGATCTGCTTTATTTCTGCTTGTTTTTTCGAGACAATCTTTTCTTCTTCCTGTGTGTTATGATAAAAGCTATCTGAAAATAGCACCGAGCTGAAAGCCTCCTCTGACGGGGGGATTAGAGCGCTCACCGTCTATGTAAGTCAGCGCGGTTCCTCGGTGCGAGACTGGTCGTTTTCATCTTCTTTCCATCTCTTGCTTTTCTCCTTTCTCCTGCCAGTCGTCTTGTCATTTAGTTTTTGTCTCGCTCTCTTCTTAGCAGCTCTTTGTTTTTGTTTTTCTGAGTGGGAGTAAATAGCATATGAGGACAAGTGCCAAGCAAATGTACTGGCAGGTGTGTTTATTAGCCGCAATCCTGAGTGACACTAAAGAGAGCTGGCGCTGAATGGCTCGGCTTTACTTCCTTTTGCTCAGTTCAACCTCATAGGAAAACGGTTATAAATGTGACAGAAGATATTCTGATGTAATGGCAGATTTGTGCAGCTATAGTTCTGCAAATTGATCTGGACTGTGTGAAGTTTCAGTGGATTTTGAGTGAAAATGTTTTCTGCAACACTTTACGCAGCCGTGAAGAGAAAATAAAAAATAAAAAAACACACAATCTCTTATAAACCACATTTTAATTTGATGGTTCAGAGCATCATCCGGCAACTTTTACAGGGTTGGTATCCTGGGAAGTCTTTGAATTTCTGTTAGATGTTTTCAAGGTTTTGGAAAGTGCTTGATTTCTGTATAAAGTGATATTAAAACGGTGAAGTTTTGTAATAAAGTACAACCTAATGTTTGATTAAAAACCTAAATTTGGAAAGTGTCAAACAGTTGGAAGTGGAAAATTTTATCCATCTAATTTTAGACAATTTTTTTTTTTTTACTGTCTGAAGTTAAGACTGAACTTTAACTTTGTTTAAAGTATTATGTAAAATTGACTTATTTCCTCATCAAAAACGTACCTGAAGTGATTCTTTCATGCATGTTTGAGAACTCCTTTAGTCTCCGTGGCAACCATTCAGCTGTGCAAAACTCCTGGGTGGACCTAGCTCCGCCTTTAAGACAAAGCTCCTCCTCTGAGCTGCAGTTTCCAAGTTTCCACCTCACTGAGCAGCCTTCCCCCGCTCAGCTCCTTCAAACTAGCCAGCAGCAATAAGCAAACACCTGGTGGAACTGCAGTTTTAACAGAGGGAAGATGCTGTGATGTTTCAGAAAGAGTAGGAGCTTCTTAAAGAGACAGAGGCCCAATTTCAACATGCAAAGTCAAATTTCTAAGTCATATTTGATATGCATGTTTTTAACAACTGAAGTTGTAATAGTTATCAAGTTGTGCTATAAATCAGCACTATGTACCTGGAAAATACATAATACTGCCTGATAAGGTCAGTTAGAATCACCAAAACTATTTTGAGAGACAAAATCTTGTATTTGTATTTTAGTTGATCTTGTTGTAAAATTTTAAATACTATCGCAATACATTATTAATAACAATAGTTACTCTTATTATGTGATGGTAAATTAAGTCTATCTACTTTAGCTCATTTATATTGTTTGGTTTTTTTTTAAGTGCTTGAATTTTACTGTGGGAAAAGAACTCCCAACGACATTAGGGACAAGGGTGAAAAGATGGATGGATGGATGGGTGGGTGGAAAAGTATTCAAACTGTTTTTACACAATCTAGACTTTGGCCAAACTGGGCTACGTTGGAGGGTCTAAAATAACAACAACAAAAAAGAGAGACTTGGATTATATTCTATTATCCCAGAATACGTCTTACAGGACTTTCAGATTCTTTCTGTATAAAATTCAGGCTCGTATGTTTCATTAAAAATTGTGTGTTTAGTTTGGTTTTACATTTTTCATAGCAAGAGAGATCTTCGGTACCCATATTGCAGAAAGTTTGGACTGCCCTGATGTGATCTAATGGAGCATGCCTGCAATAAACTTTCAGCCTAGCGATCATTTCCTAGTATTCAAATTTGTTGTTTTCCTCCCCATAAGATACAACAACTCTAACAAGCAGCACTTTAGTTTTCCTCCCCTCTTCGCTGCTAAAAGTTCTGTTTTCTAACCTGAATTCATCGTTTTCCACTAATTGTCTTCACACCGGGTTTGTCACTCATTACCTGAGGTTCTCTCCGAACGCCTCTCCTCCTCCGGTACTGTCTGTACTCCAACCCACTCACGTCTCGCAGACACCTGCAGTTTTCTCTAGATGACGCTCTCAGCCTCAGCTCCACACAGCTACATTTCTCGTATGTTTAGTTAATGCATTTCTCTGACAAAGCTGAGCGAGTCGGCTTTCTACATGCAAACACCTGAGCCTCGGGGCCACTTGATTAGATGCACCTGTTCAGTTGCTTGTCGACACCAACATCTAGTCGGGCAGTAACGTGGCAGCAGCTCTCCGTTCAGGCATCACAAGTTCAAACTGAACACGTGAGTGGGCAAGAGAAAGTAAGCTTCGGTCTAGGTGTTTCAGACACAGCCATCTCTCAGGTCGAGAGGGAAAATAAACGACGAGTCGGACTGGAGTGGATGAAAACACCGTGTTGACGCCACAGGTCAGAGTTGAGAGAGCGGATTGGTTTGAGATGGAAGAAAAGCACTTGATACGGCCAAAGTCAACTACTGTTAGCTGAAAGCTAAGGCTGCGCTCACACAACAAGTCTTGAGGCTCAGTTCCAATGTTTTTGATGCTGAAATCAGATTTTTTGTGTGTTTGTGGTTGTTCATATTACTAACTAAATGCGACCTCAGTCAGACTTCTGTGAGAACAGTTGTATAGCTCCAAAGCGACCGGCATTCGCAGAAGAAGAATGTTGGCGTCACACAGGAGTGCTGCGTTGTCGACGCTGTCTACGGATCGATTTTAAAATTGTCGAGCAACGGGAGTCGTCTTAAAATGAAGGAAGTTTTAAAAAAAAAAGCACAAGTAACATCAACAGACTTTTGTGGAGTCCAACCTGCTACAGGCGAGGAGCGTCTGACAAAACGGCTTGAACGTCCAGATGAGCTGGTGATGCTGGTTGGTTTGCGTTTGTATGTGCATAATTAATTAATCAATTCATTGCATGATAAATTAAAATAAGTTTGATCATTTACATTCATTTGAAGAGCTACTTTGTTCACAGAAACATAATTCGTTTTATGTTTTTCGAATGTGTGTTTTTTTCCCGTTGTGAGGATATTTAAAATATCTTCCAGTCCTAAGGGTTCTTTACAAAACTGAAGTTGCATTATTATGCAATCAATATATTACTTGAAAATTGTCCAAAACAACAATATTATAATTTATCACAATAATTTCCAGGCCTATTTATCATCTAGCAAAACTTATTGCGATAAGCCTTTATGTGCCTGTTTGTGTGTGTGTAGGCGTGTGTGTTTGTGTGTGTGTGTTCGCAGCTTTCTGTGCCATTTTGTAAATGAGTTTGAAGGTGAAGGCCCAGCTGCTGCGCTGTGAAATATGTCCCACCTTGGCAGCTGTTGCCCCCCGCCCCGCCCCTCAACGGTGGACAGTTTAATGGTACAAATAATTTAGCACACGTGGTCATGGCTTCTGATTGTAAGGGTGCGCTCGCCTCACAGCAGCTGAAAGATTGCCGTAAAACTGATTTATCTCATGTTAAGCTAGTTTTAAATAGCAACACATGTAATTAGTCCTTTTAGCTTGCTAAAATGTATGTACATTTATATAAATATGTGTGTGGAGAGTGACACGGCTCCATGAATCAAAAAGTGCAGGCTCACGCCGGCCTGCAGCGGTCCATGAATATCAGGAATTATGGTCCAAACTCTCTGCGAAGCAAATCTGCTGACAGCATCGAGGTCACACGAGGACGTTCCTGCGTGGACTGGATCAGTGTGTGTGTTGGTGTGTGTGTGTGAGAGAGATGGAGGAATGGCTATAAGACGAGGGGCAGAGATAATACTATTCAATTACATGTGTTAATAGTGAAAGTCGATAGGCTGTGTCCCGCAGTATAATGCGGCCAGAATTAGTCAGTGGGGGCTAAATCTACTGTGATAAGTTCCCTTTGGAAATCAATGGAGCTCATACGTGCTAGCGGGCCGTTAGCGTCACCTGCTGGGCGATCGATAAACTTTTAATGACATTGAGTGTAAGGAGGGGCAGGCTGGTGTACCAACTTTTTTATTATTATGTTTTAGTCTGTATTTATTTAATGTGAGCTGGAGTTAGCCGTCTAATCCGACAGCCGGTCTCAGGGTGCTTTTCTCACTTCTTCTCCCTGGTCTTGTCACCAGCAAACTAAGTCGGAAATGTCACGCCGTAGATCATAACCTCATTTCTCTTGTTTACATACCTTCTTGTCGGGCAGCGAACCTTTAAACAGAACTGCTTTTTCTATACCGACCGACCAAGCAGAGTTTTGGTTTCGTGTCTCTTTAACGGCTCGTCCGATTTAAGAGTCCCAAGGCGGCCATGCTGTGCTGTGAGAGGAAAAGTGTCGCCCGTTTAATTCCTGAGTCCTGCTGCCGTCGATGAGACGGAGTCTTCAGACGCAGGAATATTACGGCTCGCTGTGTTAAATAACCCGTATCAAGAACAAAAATGAAAACATCCTCAAAGAATGATGCTCTGAACTCAACCGCAGGGAAACATTGCAGTAATCCTATCGCAGTATATCAAACACTGGGGGAATGTTTGTGGGTTTACAGTACAGGATTTCAGCTGCTTTTCAAGATCTACAGCTGAAGACACCAGTGAATTTATTCTTACGCATACACCTGAGGGATGCACAAATATGGAAATCTGATATAAATATTGCTCTTATTTATATCAGATATGACTGATAATTGATATTTACAGATATATCTATTTTACTATGCTTTCAATACCTTGAAGAAAAAAAACTAATTGGCCCAACCTAACTCAACAAATGTTTGAAATGGATCTTGTACGAAAACTTTTCACCGGCAGCAGGTCACGGAAGTCTGTTATGATAGAAGGAAAGACAGAAGGACACAAACACATCAGCTGTACAAAATGTAAACCAGTCAGGAATTTCAACCATCAACCGTCCTTATTTACTCACCATCAGACCGTCTCTACGGATCAGGATCAGCTTCCAGACTTTAGCACATTGATCCCTGATGGTGACGTCCTTCGTCCTTCCAATGGAACATTTAATGTACAGAGACTAATTCAAACCATCATAACCCATAGCATGTCATTTTTGATATGTCTGCTGACATATTTTAAACTAGATTGCGTCGTTAGAGGAGGGCAGAGCTGTGACTACTCCTGTTCTGGAGCTTTTTTGTGGAAGGAGAGCAGAAGTGCTGGGAAGCGTTTGTGTTTTGTAGAGCGGCTTTCTCCAGACTGTCACCCCAGGACCAGCGCTAATCTGTCTAAAGCAAAGAAATTAATTACAGCGGGCTTTTATAAGATTATTAAAAAGTGCTCTCCTCCCCCACGCGTTCTCTTTCTCTGCTCCTTTCTGCTCTCGTTTTCGTCGTCCTCTCTGATCTGTCGTTCCTTCCTTTGACCGTTTCTTTTTAGACGTGACCGCTCGTTTCTGTTCAGGTCTTCTTTTGTTTTACACCTTTGACGTTTGTGATTTCTCTACCTCCTTCCCTGCGTGTTTTCGTTCTTTGTACTTCTTGCTCTTTTAGGGTTCATTCATACCAACATTGTTTAATCCACTTTAATCAAACTCTAATTTGCTTGCCTAGAACGCCTGGTTCATTTGGGGAAGTGGGAAAGCGCAATTAAAAAAGCAAACTCTGAAATCCTCGGTTAAAGTGAACTCTGTTGCAATTTGAATTCATTTGTGACCAGAGACTGCTCTATAAGCAGAGAGCGCGCTGCTTTCTGGGTAAATACAAGCCGCTAGCCAGACTAACGCCAGCTGGAGGAATGTCTCTTGGTCTTTTGCCAAAGACAAAACAGGAATCCTACAACCACTAAAATCTGATGCTTTAGTTTCCGTGGTTGTGCTCAGGAAGGAAGTTGTGCTCAGTGTCATCGTCTCAGGTTCTGTGTCATTTTCCTCAGTCGTTCTTGGTGTAGCGCCACCACAGGCGAGGAGGGTAAAAGGTTTTGCAAAGAGTTTGGTTGATTTGACTGTGAAAGCGAACCGCAGAAGCCAAAAATGTAATAAATGTTGCATTTTATAGAGTCTACAGCACTATCAGGTTTGAAAAGACTCTTACATCCTTCCCTTTCTCCATCCGGTCTCCTCCAGGCCATTGATAAGTACTGCCGCGTGAGTGGAGGCTTCTCTGGAGTGAAGGACGTCTACTCGTCCAACCCGACCTACGATGATGTGCAGCAGAGCTTCTTCCTCGCTGAGACGCTCAAGTGAGTTTGATTTGAAGCAGTTTCCTCCTTAACACTTAGACACTTTAACCTATAGAAGACCAGTACAAGTTGGATTTTGCCCAGAACCAAAGCACTAGCTGCTTTGGTTCTGGGCAGCTATTGTGTGTTTGTTTGACGCAGAGGGAACCCCTGGTTTGGTTCCCATCACTGTTGAGTTGAGCAGCAGCTCTCAAAGGAGCCTGGGGAGAATCGCTCTGGTGGTTCACTGCTTCCCCCTGGTGGCTGTTCTGTGTAAATGATCCCCCTCAGGCTCTGTGCTGCTTTTCTAACCAGTTTCTCAGGCTTCCTTTGCAGTCTGGAATTAGAGCTCACAATTTCCAGGTCTGGATAAATATGGAAGAAATAGATTATGGAACAGTGTTTGCATTTCCAGACTTTATTCACTTTATTCCATGATCTAAACGTTTTGTCCTTCATTTGTTCCTTCTCCCTTTCTTCTTTAATTCCTTGCTGCCTTGTCTTTATCCTTTATTTTTGTCCTTTTTTCCTTCCTTGTGTCTTTTCACTCCTTAGTTTCATCCTCCCTTACTTACTTTGTGTCCTCCTTTAATCCTCCCTTCTTCCCTACATTAGTCCCTTGTGTCCAACTGTTATTCTTTCTCTCGTTCTTTACTTGCGGCCTTCATCCCTTCCTTCATGCCTTTAGCTTCTTTCTGTCTTTCTTCTTTTCTGCCTTGATTTATGGTTCCCTTCCTTTGCACTTGTTTTCCTTCATCCTTCCTTCTAACCTTTTTCTCTGTCCTTCCATCCTTTGTTTCTTCCTTCTTTCTTTCCTTCCTTCCTTTCCTCTATTTTTTTCCCCTTCATTCCTTTGTTTTGTCTTTCCTTCCTTCTTTTTGCCTTCCAAAGTAAAGTGACATTTCCCGGCTACCAATCAGACCTCGGCTTTTGACTGGGATTGAAACGAACACCGACGAGGCTTCTGATGCCACCAGCGTGTGTGTGTGTGTGTGTGTTTGGTGTGTGTTTGGTGTGTGAGCTGTGAAATGTCAGCTGCCACGCTGGCCGCCTGCTCCCTGAGACGCTGACATTTCAATCCTTATGAGTTTGGAAGCCTTTTGTGTCCTTTTGTATCTTTTTTTTCCTCCAGTGTTTGTCCCAGCTGAGAGAATCCCATCAGAGCAAAACAGCAGCCGCGCTCTGATTGGCTGCTGCTCGCCTCTCATCAGCAGATAAGCAGCATTTAGGAAACCACATCGCTCTGTTTTCCAGTGGTGTGGATTTGGCCTTTTCTCCTCTTCTGTTGCAGCAATTAAGGAGTTAGATTGCAAACTGTGTGATGTGAAAATTATGTTTATAAAAACAAATGAAGTGCCGACAAATGTAGGTTTTGGTAATAGTAATATAACTGGGTAAATAAATTTGAAAATGAGTTTAAACACTGTTTCAGCTATTCTTTCAATACAATCTTTTGTTTATTTGGATGTGGTTTACACTAATGAATTGTTGAGGGAGAAAAAGTTTTTCCTTTTGAAGAACCCAGAGCATGATGTTGCCACCACCATGTTTTTCTGTGAGTTTTTTTTGTTTTTAACAGTTTTCTACCTTTTTGGCATTTTAAAAAAGGGGTTTATACACTTTGTGCCTTCTTCAAATCAAACAAAATTGGTGCTACATTTGTGCAGCAAAAAAAAAAAAATTGTTTGTGCTGCTATTATTTTTTAAAATGTGAATAAATTTCTGGAGGTCACAGAAGGTCAACCAGCCCCTCCCATATTTATGAAAGCAAACAAAATTTGTGCCAATCATTATGCTACGTTTGTTCTGCTAAAATTTTTGTTTGTGGTGGGTTTTTGTTTTTTTTTAATATACCAATAGTTAATCTGGCCCCCTACAGTACCCAAGTCGAACAAAATGATTGCTTCATAAATGTGAGAGGGGTCAGTTGACTTTCTATGACCTCCGAAAACTTTAATCAATATCCTAAAAAGGATAGCGTCACTGACAAAAATGATTGCAGCACAAACGCAGCTGATTTGGTGTCAAATTTGTTTGATTTTATAAATGTGGGACGGGCCGGTTGACCTTCTATGACCTTTGGAAACTTTTATTAACACATCAAAACGAATAGCAGCAAACAAAAAATGATTGCAGCACAAATGAAGCACAGTTTACACTAAAGGTTTTGTGATTTGAGGAGTGACAGAGGGTTTCAGCTTCTCTCGGTGATTTAAACTTTTCTTTTCCAGGCGTTTTATTAAAATCCTTATTGTATTTTGTTTGCAAAGTTCATGTTTAAACATATTAAGCTCTTAGAACTTCAAATCCCTAAAGGACTACTCTGGATTCGTTTGACACATTTTAGTTTTGTTCCTGTTTGCGTCATCTTAACTTGATTTATCTCAATATTAAAAAGGCAACATGTTGCTTTTTTTCTAAATAAAGGAGACAAAGTTTTATTCAGGGTTTGCTGTCATGTTGAATTATTAATTTCTCCCTCTACTCCCTTTACCTACCCCAACATTGCCCTCCCCATCCTCCACCATGCCCCGCCCCCTCCTTGTCGCCATGCCCCGCCCCCAGGTACCTGTACCTGTTGTTTTCCAGTGACGACCTGATGCCGTTGGAGAGCTGGGTCTTTAACACTGAGGCCCACCCGCTGCCCGTCCTCCACCTGGGCAACATCACCCTGCCCGGCAGCGAGCCCGCTCAGCGGTAGACGCACACGCTCGCCTCCTCTTCCTCCTCTCCACAGCACCAGGGGGCGCCACCTTTCTGCTCAACCCAGCCCACCAACCCCATCCAACACTGGACAAACTTTCATGGGAACTCTTCATCTGCGTCCGGACTGCAGACATGAGCCAGAGGAGACGAAGAGACCGCAGCCCAGAGGAACGGACTGACTCTCTGGATCTCCCTCTCTTCTTCTTCTTCTTCTCCTCTTCCTCCTCCTCCTATTTCTGTGTCCTCCTCTCCGACTCTCACTATAGATCCGTGTGTTCGTTGCTTCAACCAGACGGACGGTGGGTGTGCTGCTCAGCCTTTTCTTGGCTCTGAATTAAAGAGCTCCAAACGAGAGGCTTTGTTTTTGTTGTTTTTGTTTGATTTGACCAAGCGTCCTCCATCCTGACTCGAGCCGGGGCCCTAGGAGTGCAAACTGAAGGATTACGCAAACGGACACTTGAAGGGTTTGTTTCCCCTCTATGCTAACGGACTAGTGGACATTTTACAGGGTCTGTTAATGAGATGTCGGATTTTTGGGGAGGGGGGTTTTGCATTAATGGAGACACAGGGTTGGATGAAAGCCCTCCACTTCTCCCCCCTGTGACCCGAACCTGTTTCCTGTTTGATCATCAGATGGTCCAAGACCTCAAATTGTAATCGAATCACCTCTTTACAAGCAGGTGGGGACAGCAGTAACCACCTAATATAAAGCTCTTTTCTGTTTTTATTTTGTTTTTTTTGGCATTATGGACCATTTTGAGAGAAAAGTAATTCAAGAAGAACAGCAGCAGGCCTCCATGTACCAGTCTTACCAGTTTCTGTCCCATCCTAAAACCATTCTGCTGCTGCCGCTGCTGCTTCACCGGATGCTGCTCTTCTTTCCATTTTCTACAGGTTCCCCCATCATCGTCCCGTCACTTTTTTTTTTCCTTTCCGTCCTCTCAGATTGTCCCATTTCCTCCGTTTTCAGTGACACCTCACTTCCTTGGTATACGTGTTTGTGTCGGTGGCTCCGCTTTAAATCATTTGTTTGTGCACTTTGTTACGGGAACACTCTAAGGACAAAAGAGTAGAGTGGTGTAGCACTGAAAGAGGTGAATAAATGATGACAATGCTCCTCGGTGCAGAGCTTTCATCTACCGTTTTCTGTGTCCATCACTTTCTATCAGTCATGCTCTTGCTGTTTCCATCTTTATGTGAAAACAAACTAAGTTTTTTTATTTGATTCTAACCTCAACCTCTTCAAATCCTCATGACGTCAAACTATTCAACCTTCAGTAGCTTTTAACAAATGCTAAGCTGCATAAAACGTTTTGACATAGTACAAAATATAGTTAATGTCTCCAGAAAAGTTCTACATTTTTTTCTTTAAGGGTATCGGCATGCCATTTAAAATGCTACAAGTCCTATACCGTTTTTACAATTTCTCCTTTGCTTTTAGCTCATGATGTTCATATTCATTTCCATGTTCAAAATGAAGAAAGATTTTGAAAAGTTGTTGCATCCAGAACAACAAACTCTCTATAGTCACCCATTACGAGAGCAGTGATTGCTACAGCTGAAACGCAAGTTCATAAAGAGGAGATTTAGGTGCTGATTTGTTTACTAAGGAAGTGAAAGTAAGCAGGAATGTTCTTTGAGAGGAGTAGATTGGAGATCTAGTAGACTGGCACCCGACTCAGGGATTTCAAAGCACTTTGTGGTGAGCGCGGCCTGACAGAGTGACGAAAACTGTAATACAAAAATACTAAACTGGCAGGATTCAACAAAAGTTGGGCTCCACAGAGATGGTTTTAGTTGTATCTGCAATTATTTTTTTTGGATGTTTAGACCGTCCGTTTCTGCTCTCCCAAAACGCCGGATCCGTGTGGACGACCATGTTTGAAACGATCCAAAGTCCATGTCAGTGTTTCCGTCAGACCGTGCCACCTACATTTGTTTTGAAGCTATGACGGCGTAGCTCCATCTCTCTCTCTCCGTCCAGCACGCGACCCACTTCCAAAAATAACAAATATGGCGTCATTCTTTGTTTTTCACAAAAGTTGAGCCACCATCGGGCTCGTTGTACAGACTACTGCATTTTCAGTG
This sequence comes from Poeciliopsis paucimaculata, assembly GCA_903067055.1. Classification (NCBI taxonomy): domain Eukaryota; kingdom Metazoa; phylum Chordata; class Actinopteri; order Cyprinodontiformes; family Poeciliidae; genus Poeciliopsis; species Poeciliopsis paucimaculata. Next base: position 26,752 of record CAEGAD010043224.1, read on the forward strand.
GTGCTGCTGACGTACATCGTTTTTCTTAACTGTTTACAAAAATTGAACATGTTCGTTTCTGTTTGGACGGAGCCAAAATTTCGACTGTAGTTCAGACGAGCTTTGTTACCATGGTAAACACAAGGGTGTAGAAGGACTTTCCTCCAAACTATGTCACCAGAACACCAATGTTTTACTTGTAAGGGTTAAACTGAACAGCAGTGTAGCTGTCAGCATTTTTCATTGGTTCCCGTCAGTCTTGTAAACTTTGTCTACAGTTAATTTTTTATTTTTCTTTCAACATGTCACCTAATTCTTTAAGTCAGAATCATTTCGGATTTATGATCCATTGTTTGGCTCAGACACTACGGAGAGCTTTAAGAATATCCTATGAATAGATTTATTGATATAGCTTAGTACTATACAGTAAATCAGATGTCTACATCAAAAATGGTAAACGGCAGTAAACGACAACATTTCTCGCTTGAGAACTTTATGCTCACAAACAACAGTTAGCTTTCTACACGAGCTTTTTTCCCTCTTCTTCGGCCGGTATTGTCTCCGCGTCCTCTCGGCTCTGGACTGAAGCCAAGATATCAAAGTGGTTTGATAAAGAAATATCTTTCAGGAAAGCAAGAGCGCTCACTCCATCTTTTTTCCTGCACTGCCACATGTTCATGTTAAGAAAAGCCTTTGTCGGTTTTTGTTTACAACATACAGTCAAGCTCTTTGGTTCATTGTGACGCATCATCCAGATATGGACGCTCCTCCCCATTTCAAGTGCTTCAGTGCGCATTAAAATGACTTCTCTGCTCTAAAAAGTTACTTGAAAAAGCACTGATTATGATTTAAGTTTCACACTTTGAGACCTTTTCGGTTTTTTACCTGTGATATTTGCCGCTTTTCCATCTGTACCTCACACTGAGAGCTCAGTTCTTCCTCATGTCGTCCTTCCAGAGTGTTTTACCGCCGATTCCACACTCAACTCTGAATCTCATAAATCCCGTCCCGAGCGTTTTAACATTGGACGTGGCCGGCGCTTGAACCCGCCTCGTAAAACGGACCCGAAACCGACAGAGGCGAGGAAACACACACGCCTCGCGTGGAATAAAAAGAAACCCGGACTCCAGCCAGTTGGTGTAAAACGATGCGAGAATAAAACTGAACGATAAACCGCCAGAAATGAACCGTGGTGAACCGACCACAGGGGGAAGCGGGCGGACGCCAGGCAGGAATCTATAAATAAAACGGAAACGGGGGACTCTCCTGTCAACATGTGTTGCACAATCAAATCATTTCACTTCTGTTCGTTATTATTAATGTTTCCGTCCGCCAAATAAATATTTTTTCCATTTCAAAAGCTTTCAACACACAGAAGGCGCATTTAGCTGAACAATGCTAAATAATGTTTACTTCAGTACGGCACGTCCAGAGCAACATAGAATATATATAAATATATTTATATATATGTGTATGTATGTACTCAGCGCCGCTAAATAACCGAGCGTCGGTGACGTCACCCGGGCTTCCCAGCTGCACCTGGTGTTTGGCACCGACATGAAGGTTCTCGCTCACTCCGCGTCGCCCCGCACCAATCTGACTACAACGTCAATACCTGATTCAGTCCGCCCCTGACCTTTGACCTTCGGTTTTAAATTCAGATGTGAAACCAGGCCAGCACACCGGTTTCATCCTGTTTCAGCTACAATGTTCACAATGTAAGTCGGTGCCTTCCAAAAGTGTGTAATCTTTTTACATTTTCTCTTTTATGTGAACTTTAATGCTTTTTTTTTTTTTTTTTTTTTGAGCGTAATTGTGAGGTGGAAGGAAAATGCTACTTTGTTTAGTTTGGTGTTTTCAGACATGTTGCTATCAGTTTTAGCCATTTGCTCTTAAGCTCCGTCAGATTCTGTTATGATGTCCATAGAGATTGTTTAGGATCATAAATGTGACTGAAGAGCTTTTATAAAACACATAAAGCGAAAACTTGTCAAAACAATAGGACTCACTTTATTTAAAACACTCCATACATATTAATACCTTGTTCCACATCAAATTAATATCTGATCAGAATTTTATATAAGGTAAATCTTATAGGACGTACTAACAATAATCTATTTTGTCAAGTATCTTCAAACTAATGGATTTGGTTTATTTAAAAATGCGACTAGTTATGTTTAAAGCTAGAAAGAGATCATTGCCAATTAATTTCCAAAAAGTTATTTGTCTTAAATGAAAACAATAGAAGGAAACTGTTTTAAGCAAATGTGTCTTTTGGGTTATGGAGTGAAATAAATCCATTCAAAACAATTTATAAAGAAAGATGATAAAGTCTTGTACACTTCTGATTTAATAATGAGAACCATACATTGTTGTTGATTTATTGTATGTGGCCCTGAAAATTAATTGTGTCATTATTTTGAAAGAGACTGGTTTCTCCTGCTCCCTTTTCAGTGTTTTCAGTTTTCAATTAAGATTCCTGATTACATGTGATTAAGTCATCACTGCAAAAATACAAAACCTTTCCAAACATTTTTACTCCAGTTTCCAGTCCAAATATCTTAGTACAACTGAAATAAGACAAAACTAACTCACAAGCAACTTTTCATTGACATCAATTTTCAAAATAATTGCTAGATTACCTCACGTAACACATGGGGAAAATGTCTTAAGTGGAAAAAAATCTGCCAGTACTTTTTTTTTTAAATCTCAGTGTTAGGTATTTACTGACTTAAAATGCCAGGTTGGACTTAATCCTGGAGCGGAGCGCTTCTATCTGAGATTTTAGCTGCATAACGATGGGATCTGGTATATTTCTTGGCCTGATATCTAATCGGACCAATTTCTGATGTCCGTATCGGATCAGGATAACCCTTAATACTCCACATAAATATCAGATTGGCCTGATACAGAGACCTTTAAAGGCCTTATTTAGCGGTGCTGAGTACATATGCACTTTTTTTTTGGTACACTTTATTTTATTTTTTTTGGAAAACATATATAAAACCAAGCATAACATAACTTTCCCTTTACACTTACCAGAAAATACCCCAGTAAAACGCTTTTTGAAGTTTGTAGCGACGTGTGAAAAAGTTCAGAGGGTGTGAATATGTTTTTTTTTTAAGGCGCTGTAGAAGTATTTTCATCAAGCCGGACCCGCTCTGCTCTCTCTGTCTCTTTATGTCGTCTTTCTTTCTGATGAGTTCAGGTGAACCCGGCTCAGATTTCAACTCTAATCTCCGTTCTTCTTTGTGGAAAACCAGGAACAGAACTTGTTTAGAATATTTCCCTCTTTCTTTTTCACCAAAATGGGCGGCAGCGCAGCCAGACGTGGTTACATGATGTACACAAGTCAGCAGCTGCGCCGTAAAAGCTGAGGATCTCCTCTGAAGTTTTAATTGAGGCGTTGAAACCACCATATTCGGAGCTGGTTTCTTCTCTTTTTCATGTGTGCTCATCATTAAACACGTCGATAGAGTTGAATTCATTTCATTTTGCCCATCAGTCATTTCGTTGATGCGGTGCAGACTTTGCCCTGGCCTCCCCCTAAACGCCACGTCATCACCGCCGAGTCCAGGCTGAGGAGGAAACCATCAAGTCGCTGCAGCGGCGACGTTGATTTTGACAAAACTGAGTGTTCTGTATTTGTATTTTTACTGAGCTACAAAGTAAGATTAAAGTATCTGTAAATATGTTTAAAACTGAGACACATCCAATAAAGATGTTATGAAAAGTGATCCGTTTTCCATTGCTGTTTTATATTAAACTCAGTGGTAAATATTTAAATATTGGGGCTGATTTGACGACCAGAGTCCATCTAATAAAATTAGTCACATATCCTTCACTAGTAGTGAGCATTTATTTTATCGTGATCAGTTTCTCCTGATAGAAGTTTAAATTCATTGCCACAATAAATTCCAATTAGTGAATTTCTACGTTGGTTTAAAACCAACCAAAATTGTCCGTACTGTCAAGATTGTTATGTTTGCTATTTTCTCCACTGTCTGTTGAATGAAGCATCAATCAGTACCAATAAATTTGAAAATACAAATTTGAGGAGACAAACCACACTTCTCCATGTGACTGATGATCTAAAGAAGAGTGTTGCAAATGGAAATGTTTTTCTAGAGCTGTACTTCTGTTGGTGGGGCAACAATTGCCATGACACCAGGATGTACATTTCAGCATTTCTTTCTTTCTTTATTTTTTTGTGACGTTTAAACTTCTACTGTTTCGTTTAAGTTTAGTTTTTAATGCAGCTCTCGCCTCTGCTCATTTATTTTCCTGAAATGACTTCTGGGACTTCAAAAGAAAATCGACTGACTCTCAATAATGGAACATATTTTAACCGCTGAAAAATATTTTGTTTCAAGGAAAGCTCAGTTTGAGCTTCTTCGGCGTCTCCTGTTGGATCCGGGCAGCTAATTACGCTTTAATTGACCTTTTTAAGTGAAACATCATCTGCAGTGGTTTCCGGCTGCATTTGATGGTTGAGAGATGGCTGTTGAGCACGCGCCTGCTTTCACCTGGCGCCGACATGGTCACTGTGATGTTCCACTGATGAGAACGGAGGAACTGGAGTTTCACTCCGAGCGTTACTGAGTCAGACTGGAACATCAGCAGCGTTTCTCAAAGCCCAAGTAAATCTGAGTGGAACCGACGGCGGATCGCCTCCAAACCCACTTTCCGCTTAGCGTGGACCGACTGAGGCCTTCACTAACGAGATAAACTTGTTAAAAATGAACAATTGCTCCGTCTTTTATGGACAATTTGAGCTCCAATATCTGCTGGGGAGAGCAAATGTTAACGCTTGTTGCCATTTTAGAGACGGCAAATGTTGACCTCTGGAATAAAATGATAAAGTTTAATGTAATACAATTAATGAATAAACATATATGTAAGGAAAGTAATCCATTTTTTCCACTAATTTAAAGATGCTGCGGCGGCGCTCACATTCATTCTCTTGGTGTCGTTTCTTTCTGCAGCACATTTAAAGACAAGGAAAGCTTTTTCAACAAATGTTGACATAAAGTGAAATGTTAGAGCCCGGTACGGAAAGAATAAAAGTTGAAATATAGTGAAGACTTCACCAATGGAGTTGACTCTCTTCATGTGGGTATAGTTTATTGTTGTGTTGCTTTTGAAGCAGCAATCACAAAAGGTCAGATCAGCCCTCAGTGTAGCTCAGGATCTGTGCTAAGGAACCTAAAACACCCATCATGCCTCCTGGTTTTAGAATAGCAGCTGTTGCAGTTCTGGGCCGTTGGTTAAAGCCTCACAGTTGACTGATGTAAGTCAACAAGCAGCGTGTTGTGATGGCTCTTCAACGACACGATGAGGCTGCTCCTTTCTGAAGCACTTCATTGGAAAAAAGAAAAAGTTAGATTTCACAACATGGCAGGCAGGTTTCCCTGGAGACCGATCCGCATCTAGAGACAGCAAAGAGCCTGTTTAACTGGATTATGTTCTTAACCCCAGGAAAAATATCACAGCCTATCAATTTTCTTCCCGGTAATTTAGTGGAAAAACAGTTTCCAGTGTATTATGGAAAACAGCCTAAACTAAAATGCATTACAGTTTTTTTTAATGCAATTCTGTTGTGAAAATCCAATGCAGTTTATGAAAACTGAAAAACTGCCAAACCCTGCATTTCATCACCTCCCTGACATAATGGCATGTGTTTATTTCTTTTTTCTTTTTGTCTTATCAAAATCACTTTTGGCAAAAACGTTGGCCGTTATTTTAAGAAGATGGCGATGTGCATATTAAAAACATTTATCAGAAGCATTGCATCAGAATCGCAGTTAGGCCACAGGACACAACAAACGTATGTGTTTAATTTAGATACATTTTGTTTCTAAAGACATGGTGGACGTGTCCCATTGATGGCATCAGGGCAAAAACAACTAAAACTTTACTAAAACTTTTCTTTTATAAACATTATGAAGTTTTTATGCAGATGTGATTCCATAAAATATTGTCGAAAAGCAAGTTGTTGACGTCGCCTACATTCGAAAGATGTTCTCCCAAAAGGGTTCAGAGACAGTGAGGCTCCTCCTCTCACTTGGGAAGAAGCTTTTTAGCAACAGTAAACACATTTGACTTGCGAGACGAGTCATATTATGTGGAAGATGATCATCATAATCCGGGTGACGGGTTGTTTGCCTGCCGTTTGCACAGAACCGACCCAGAACTGATAACACTCTACTGAACCACGTTACCTGCACACATGAGGACCGGCCTCTGTGACCCCTAACACATCATAAAATAAAATAATTTTATTACAATAATAAAATCTGACAGGGCTGAACGTTTGCACGTGCTCCTTCATGGTGGCAGAAACGGCAGCGCTCTGTTAAACAGAAGTCGAGTCAAGTATCTGACATTTCAGCGACAAAGCAGCTCAAAGCGCTTTACGACATAAAGACATGACCATGTAACCAATTATGAAACAAGCAGCAAACATTACATTTTGTCAAATGCCTTCATCAAACATATATCAGATATTTTTGGTATATCTTGGAGTTAAAAGCGACTTGAACAGGAGGGCTTTAGCCTTGATTTAAAGGAGCTCAGTGTTTCAGCTGTTTTGCAGTTTTCTGGAAGTTTTTTCCAGATTTGTGGCGCATAGAAGTTGAATGCTGCTTCTCCATGTTTGGTTCTGGTTCTGGTGGCTGCAGAACCAGAACTAGAAGACTCTAACTGTATTTTGGTGCTGAACCGTTCTGTGATTCATAAACTAACCAAAGTGTTTTAAAGTCTGTTCTCTGAGCTTGAACTCATCTCAAAGATTTATGACAACTTCCAGAAAACTGGATGTTTGTTCAGGTTTTCTGGAACAAACTGTCAGAAAACAGCCGAAGCACCGAGTTCATTTAAATTTGGTTTGCGTCGCCAGCAGCTGGGATGTTGATCAATCAGAAGCAGCTCTAAACAAAATTGGGTTTTAGACTTGATTTAAAGAAAATCTGTGTTTCCAATATAGCAACATACGTAATTTGCGTAACTCTAATAAGATCTTGTAGAAAAGTTAATTGTTGAAGTCATCTACATGAAAAAAATGTCTTGTATTCCTACAAACTTCACCAGGAGGTTTAATGTCTCTTACTTTATTACATTTCAGTTTTTTTTCAAAGCTGAGAGTACACCTGTAACTAAAATACAATGAATCATTTTAACTAATCAAAAGATTGCCCAACTTAGAAGATAAAAAACACTCATCTGCAGCCTTTTCCATTTTAATCAAAGCGAAGGCCGGTGTTTTTGTGACACCTGATATTGAAAACCTTCCTGAGTTGTGACTTCCCCTGCTTTGCACCAACAGAGTGACTTTCTATGAGCTCTCCTTCCCAACACAGCAGGATTACTCTCGGCTTTTGTTATGCATCAACATCAACACACGTTCTGTATCGTCCCTGTGCGACATTTCGCACCTGCGTCGAGACCACAACAATCAGTCATCACAAAAATGTCACAGAAAACCAACAGGTTTCCATCCGTCTCCCAGGATTTCTGTTACCGCCTCCGTCCGCCTGAGATTTCATCTGCTTTCTCATTCTGTTACCCAACGAGGGACTCTGTGAATCACACATTACATTATATAGCTGAATAGTAAAGAGTGCCTAACTGCAACAAATGTTTTATAAAGTAATTATTTAAATTACTTTTTTTTTTTTAACTGGAACTAAATACATAAATACATTCTTAAAAATAGAATTATGTATTAATCTCATTTTAAAATTAGACAATTATTTAATCATTTAATAATTTTTTTCATGCGCAGAAGCGCTTCACCCATCTAAAACTCTGGAGGCGGGATTAGAGCTGACGGCTGATTGGCTGCTTGTATAGCGCGCCCGACGGCTGATTGGCTGCTTCAAGCCGCAAGTAAAGATAATTTCGATCAGGGTTGCTATGACTCTGAGACCAATTTCTTCGCTGGAAAATGCAAAAGTAACTTAAATAAAATAATAAAATAGTTGCCATTTATTTACCACAAACGGTGTGAGAGCATTTCTATCCTCTATATCTCTGGTTTGGTCTGAAATATCTCTTAATAACTTCACGAGAGAGCGCTAGCTAGCCGGCGTTAGCTAGTGGGCGGGGCTAACACTGATTCTGACCAAACTAAACATGGAGGCTGGAGTTGCTCACCCAGTTTACAGTAAATAAATTACAATCATTTTATAATGTTATTTCCACACTTTAAGAGAAAATACTGACGTCAGAGTCGTGGCAAACGTGGAAGAATTAGATAAAGGGTTTGTTGGATAACTTTGTTGTTGTTTTGCAAGCCGTGATGTCAGCAGAGCTAATAGCTCCGGTGATTATGTAGCTGTTGACTCATGACGGCTCGGTCTTACTCAGGGCCGCGTACGGCGATTGGACTCAGTCACGGAGGAGGACGGCGGTTTGCTGGAGTCACGGACCGTCTCAGCTGTTTACATGAAGACAGAGAGACGGGCTGGAGCTGCGGGAAGGTGAGTCAGGGGCCACTCCCAGGAGCCTGCGTGACGTCTGGGGATTTGTTTAGCCGCGGTGCTGCACTTTGATGACGGCCTGGAGGGAAGACACGCTTCCAAAAACACTCACTACTGGGAGGAATTATATTATCATTTTAGTTTAAAAAAAACAAACAAACTCTGCGATTAGGATCTGGATGCATCATGAACTCCTCCGCTCATCAAGTTCATTATTTCTTTGAGAACGTTCACCAGATGAGGCGAGTTAGCCACAAAGTTAACTTCATTCAGATTCAAGGTATATGACCAAAGTGAAGTAACTCCCCCCCTTTCTTCAGATCAGACAAAACTGGTGTCAAACGTTTGTCCTGCTATCATTTTAAAGATATAAAGAAACGTTTCTAGAGGTCATCAAAGGTCAACCAGGAGCTCCCACCTTCTTCAAATCAAACAAAATGGGTGTCAATAAACTCTAATACGTTTGTGCAGCAAAGAGTTTTGTTTGTGCTGCTTTGGCTTTGAAGATATTAATGAAATGTTAAAGGTCAAAAGGTCAACCAGCCCATCCCCAGCCCCGACTTTTATGAAAATTGGCGTCAAACGTGTGTGCCATGTGCCAGCACCAACCCGAGTTGATTGACATCTATTGTGTCTGATTTGAAGAAGGTGGGCGGGGCCTGGTTGACCTTCGATGACCTCTTGAAACATTTCTTAATGTCTTTAAAATGATAGCAGCACAAACGAAAATTTGTGCAGCAAAAATTTGGTTTGACACCAATTTTGTCTGATTTGAAGAAGGTGGAGGGGCCAACTTCACCCAGGTGTTTAAATGCTGTGGAGCAGGGGTCCCCAAAGTGGGTCCTGCTGCGCCGGCATCCTGCATGTTTTACTTCTCTCCCTGGTTTAACGCACCTGGATCCAATGATGGCTCGTTAGAGGCCTAAGAAGAACATCAACATGCTGAAAAGGTTGTTACTACCACCAAGGAGAGAACTAAAACATGCAGGATGCCGGCCCTCGAGGACCCACTTTGGGGACCCCTGCTGTAGAGATCTACAGTCAGTTTTTTTTTTTTAACTTTATTTAGTCAATCAGCTGCTCTGCATAATTGAGTGAACCCAAAACCAGCAACACAATGATCTAAATGAATTAGAACAATCATTTTGTGGGAAAATGCAACTGTCGGATTTACCATTCATTAGTCAAGTGGTTAAGAACCAGGGTTGTGTTAAATCACCAACTACTGAAGCCACTCTTTGAGGTTGGTGGAAATTCAATGATATTATCAACTCAAATTTTACCACCTCAGAATACACACCGCTTTGGAACAATCCGGCTCTTACAATAAATTAAAAAGCTCCCGTTTTTTAGCCAATACTAAAAATCTCCACTTATTCAGGATCGCAACACAGGACGTTTCTCTTGCCGTTTTGTCTTTTGTGATTTTACCCAGAGGAAATGCATTGTTTTTATCACTTCAGATGCTTTTGGGATTTAACATTTAATTTAAAAAAACAAAACATTGTTTTGTTTTTTTAACAAAACAATGTTAAAAAAAACATTGTTTTTTTAACATTGTCTTTTTCCTCTGAAAAGACAAGGCATAAAATATTTCACTTTAAGGGTGACGGACCTCTATTGTTATATGAATCCCACTTTCTGAAGTGAATGACAAAAATATTAAACTTTTTTGACGATAGTCAAGTTTTTTGAGCTGTACTTGTATATGTACTAAAGTCAACTAATCAAACAAAATGTATCCTTGTAAAACACTGCGGTACTTTAAAGTACTGTAAGACAAAAACAAAAGATAAGAACTGCACAACATGAGAAACAAAAAATGTACCAAAGGTGGGAAGAAAGATAAGAGACACAGAAAACCAGAGTAAGTAGTTAAACTCCTGAGTCAGAGCAAAATACGCACAACTATGTCCAACCAGTAAGTCACTCCGGGACACGTGCAGCAAATTTTCACCTTTCTATCAGATCCAGCGTCAACATTTTCAGCCAACTCAGCTGCAGTTGATGTTTTCCTTCCCTTTTTGCATCAGTAAGGCCAAAAGGAGTTTCTGTTTCTCCCTCGCTGGACCGGTGGTGTGGAGTCTGATCACTGGAAACAAATCATAAGAGCGCCAATTGCGGGCTTGCTCTGATCCAAACACCTCAACCATTATTCTCAACTTTGGTAAAATTGCCACATCGAATCTAAAGACAGGATGTTCACTTTGGCTCAGGATCTTTTTTTTTATTAGACAAACAGTACCACACTTCATTAGCCAATAGACGTGATCTTTTGGCAAATGAAAGCCAAATGACAACATTTCTGCATTAGCGTCGTCTTCAGTAGCAATTCGGATCACCTAAAAATGCTTGCTTGACCTGTGGTGATGTGTTTTATGATGGAAAAGTCATGTGGACACTGGAAAGGATCGCCAAAACATGATGTCAGAGTCTGAGTCACAGAAAAGATTAGGATGTGTTCTCGTCGGCGGACGTAGTGGAACCTTTAATGGCACTCCACTCCACGGCCGTCTGTTTGCTTGCATGGGTACAATATGTGCTTCAAGGCACATGCAAATCAATCGTGTTTGTGTGTGTCACTGTGTTTAATGTGTTAATGGCCCCTGCTGCTTACCGAGCCATGGCCTGGACACACTGAGTCACTTCTCAAATGGCACAAGAGGCTTTGCAGGTAGCAGAAGCCGGATGGGAATACACAGAGCCAACGCAGGCCTGCCGCCACTCATCCATAACCAGGAGCGCCACGATAACACCCGCTCATTCCACGGAGAGCAGCTCCATTCATCTTTATTTCCATAATCACCACGCAGATGGCTCGGCACAAACAATTTGCTAGAGCAGGGGCGGGCAAACGTTTTGTCTCAGGGGCCACATTGACTTTTAAAATTTGACTGCTAGCACCAGATGCATACATATCAAACATAAGCATAAAAAAAAGCATTACAGTTTTAATACTCACATTCACTTTTAGAGGGAACAGTGTTGTTGAGCTCCCTTTTTATGTCAGTGCATCAAAGTCGGGTGTTAGTTTTGTTGTGGCAATTCTCAGAACAGATCTGAGGTTTTCTTCACTCAGCTGAACTCTGGGAGGTGCTAAAAGTCTGTTCACATATGTAAGTAGAGCCAAACAACACCAGCATCCTCTGTGCCATCTTCTGGATATTTGGAAATTTGGCTGCACTTTACGAAGCATAAAAGTTGAACTTCTCCTTTAAGACAGAGTCACATTGGAGATCAATCAGTTCCAACTACAACTCCTGAGGTCCCGTTCCAGGGTCCTGTGTGAAGGGAGATGAAACTAGCTGCCATTCTCAGCGCGGTAGACGACCGTCCTTGCATTGACTGGTTGTTAGCATTATTAGCATGCTTGGTGGAAAAGTGGCGGCTGATGTTGTATTCTTTAAAAACAGCAACCGTTTCTTGACAGATAAGGCATGTAGCTTTTGACCAGACTTCAGTGAAAAAGTATTTAGTTGTCCATTCCTTATTGAACACTTGACACTCCCTGTCAACTTTTCTTCTCTTTGGCCCACGCATTGTTGCAGAGTTCACAGCAGCAGCAGAGTAATAACAGAGACCTCAGAGCTCTACAAAATCAAGTCATGTGTCACGGCGCCTAAAGCGCCCCCTGGTGGAGCGCCAGGCATTACAGGACTAGACCAAATGAATGAGTCATGATTATATGATTTGATTTGGGCAATTCTGTACCAATCTTCTGTGGGTTAGATTAAAAAGACCAGCGGGCCGGATGTGGCCCGGCGGCCGCAGTTTGCCCACCCCTGTCTGCTCATCTCTCTGCTCGGCCCTGCGTTTAGAAATCCGGCTAAGTTAAGGGTGGAAACATCTAGCACCAGGTTGAAATGTAACGCCGATTCATGCTTTCTGAGTTGTTTGATGTTGTTGTTGTGGTCTTTTACTTTGAAACCAAATAACGTGAGCATTTCGAAAGGTTAACTAAACAGCTCTGTGGCATTTCAGTTTTCCTGCCAAGCCCTTGATAGTTGTCTGTCGGTCTCTCGTTCCCACACTAAGATGTTGATCTGTCCCAAAACCAGCCAATGAAAAGTTTTATATGCCACACTACCAGTTAGTTCTGTTGTCCATTTGCCAGCAATTGACTCCATTGTTTCATTTCATTTATTGATTTATAGGATGCTTTTCAAATAAGGAGATAAAGGAGTATAACAATAAAATCAAAAAGACCACAGAAATAAAGAAATGTGCTAAAAACAAGACATTAAAGCTCTTGTTGGATAAACGTGTCTTCAGATTTGCTGATGTCACGAAGATTCAAAGGAAGATGGTGATTTGTATTTCACCAGAGAAAAGGCCCGTTCAGCCCAGTGTTGGAGCTTTCTCCTCGTAGCGGCTGACATTACGACTTCAAGGAGCTAACCCCCACACAAACACGTAAAAGTTCAGACGAATAAGGAGGTGCGAAGCCATTAAGAAGCTTAAAGGGAGTAGGTTAAAGTTTAAAATCAGTTCTAAAGCAAACAGGAAGTCCGGTGTGAGAAATAAAAAACGGGCAGTGTTCAGACTTTGGGAGGTTTTAGCTAATTGGCTACATTTCAATCACAACAGTCGAGTCTGGAGCCAATAAAAGCATAGATGGCCTTCCTCGGGTCGGGTTGCTTTAAAAAATCCTAACCTTTGGACAAAAGACACACCAGAAACAAGCTTGTCCTGACCATGGAGTCAATTTGATTCTTAAATGTAAAATCCTTCTAAAATATTACTCCTAAATTTTTAACTCTGTTCAGATTAAAAGTCAGAGCGCTGACAACTATAGTGGTGTTGCTGCCAGACGAAACACAAGAAAATCAGGTTCAACCACTGACTGACAACAAGTCCAATTTAGTGGAGATTGGAGAGCATTATCTGAGCCAGGGGTCATGAACGGGTCACTCTAGATCTCATCTGCACAGCAGTTTAAAGATGATTAGTACAGAGTTACAATTGCTACACAATTTTATAAAGTGAAAAAGAAGAGGGATGAGAGTGAAGCCTTGAGGGACCCCACATGAAAATGGAGCATGAGAAGACGCTATGCTTCTTTTGCAGGACTGAATGACCCACTATCAGCAGCATGTTTGGCTTGGTGCCTGAGAACAAAGTTAATAAAAGTTAGGGAAGTTTTCCCAACAGTAATAAAATCCTCTTTGATCAATAGCTGGAAGACAGTCAAGAGGACAATTAGAGGTTCTCATGTGTTGCACCATCAAAAAGACACTGGTTCATACTGTTCTTTCATGCCTTGTATTTCACCACTCTGACAGCTAACACTTGCTATTGCTAGTTGTTATCTTGTGGTAAATTAGATACATGCTTGGACCAGTTCTCAAGAGGAGCAGATGATTACCAAAGGGTAACCTGCAAATGACAACATAGGAAGGTATTCTTCTAATAGCGTAAACCCTAGGGGTTTTTGGATAAGTTATATTATTGGCAAACACAAACCGAGCCACGTTTGCCAATTATGATCAAGTCTTTTTGAAGCGTATGTACCGAGCCCAGCTTTTGGAGTTCTGTTTGTGTGAAGGAAACATTAATAATAGCTTGTTCGTACGCCAGCCGTCGGCTCTCTGCTTTTGAGATCTCTGAACACGTTTGATCTACAATGAGGGTTAACAAAAAAGGCTTTGAAAATGTGGATTTAGACATCAGAACCTGGTCAAAGCAGCACCCAACCAATAATGTGTTTGCAATAAAACCACAAATCAAGTATTGTTGATATGGTTTGGACCTACATGTAGGCCAGCAAGCAGCTTGGATAGATCCAAAAGAAGACTTAGCCAATACGTACTCCACTACCAAACTTTAGGAAATCTAACATAAAAACAGTACATGTTTGAAACAGCACTGGCCTGCCGTCATGGTTTGTTTTAACCATATTAGCTGCCATACAACCTGTGCATACTTTGCATTTTATCAGTTCCTCACACTACATGGAAATCAGCCGAGCAGCCTGACTCTACTTTCCAAGCTCGGTTTGGTCATACGTCTTTATTAAACAGAACCTTTGTTGGTTCTCAGCCAGTACAATGCATCTATATGTCTAATCAGATAGTTGATTGAACGGTACAAAGGAGAATCTGTGAAGTAACACCGGCATCGTTTCTTTTTTTGTTGAGCAATAAGGTCAGTTACTGTAGGCTGATGTATGTTGTGGTTTTCTACCAGTTGCTGTTTTAGGTCAGATTGGCAAATTACCAGAGTTGTTTATTGATAAACACCAGAATAAGGAGAGACGATGTTTTAACTTTCTTCAAATTCAGAAGCTGGCATCCATTTTCTGAAGCTTTTTAATTAACAATACAACAAGTTGCATTGTACCGAGCCCAGCTTGGTGTACAATATCAAGACACAACTTGATATTTGCTGGACTTTGCTTAGTCAGGAGTGGAGTGGGAGAACGGCATCACTAAAAAGAGACGTATCTGTCAGGAGGAACAGTTATGTTGTGTTTTTGCCAAAAAAGAAAAACAAAACATTCTCAACGTCAGAGCGAAAAATGATTTCCCCAAAATATATTTAACATAAATCAAGTAATTGCATGAATACTCACCCGTTTTCAAGTCAGCAAGACCCTTTGTACTGAACCCAACCTAAAAAGTCCTGAACTATCTCTTCAAATTCCTTCTTTGTTTAGATATCCATTTTCTACTTTATACAATCTAAGGCTTCATGAGTAAAACGGAAATGTGTACATGTTGCCGCCAGCGCCCCTGCTTGCATGCTTTACCCATATATGTTTACGTTTACTAAGGTGTGTTTAGAGTTTGTGCAAAGATCCTTGGTTGAGCAAAAATGGGTTGTACAATCCGCTCCACTTTAAACTGCAGTGGTACAGGAGCCTCATTATTTATATTTGTGCATAATAGTTTTGTTTTGGTTGAAGTCAAACTATCAAGCGGAGGAAGTGCCCGGCCCAAACCTCTGTTCGGTGACAACTTTTCGTACGTAAATTATGATGTGCAGACTTTTCCAGGCTCAGACTGACCCCACCACATCTTGGACGCTGTTTGTGATTCAGATTTTGTGGGAACAGTTCATAAAAGTTTGTTCTCCATTCTGGCACGCCTGTCCCACTGCGAGGTCACCGCGCACTGGTAGCCATGATGCTTGGACTGACGTTTGAACAAGTCCAGTTGTTAGTGTCTTATATTTTATTTAATTTTATGTACATTTATTGTACATTGAAGCATTGTATTTGCATAGAAGGACATGTTCTTTTTCATCTGAATTGGGTTTAAGAGGAATTTGTCAGATTGTTTTGGTTTGGACTGGGATTCGGAACTGTAATTTCTTTTTAACATGGACTTCGTTAAACGGTACACACCGTTTTATTTGTTACCATTTCAGGCAACAAAAATGAAGTTTTTTTACCCAGTTTTAAAATTAGGTAAATCCAACCTTGAGTATGGATGGAAAACCCACGAAAGACGCCACCCTGTCATTATTTGGTAACTAAAACCGGGCAACACCAGAGAAGCCAAGAGTGACAAACTCAGTGAAAGCCTGCTGTAGGATTCACTAGGGATAGTAGCAGCTAGGTCAGGGTTGGGCAATCCTGGTCCCTGAGGGCCAGTGTCCTGCAACTCTAGATGTCTCCCTGGTCCAACAAAGCTGAATCAAATCGCTGAATCACCTCCTAAGTGCAGTCAAGTTCTCCAAAGTCCTGCTAATGACCTCATTATTTGACTCAGGTGTGTTGAAGTAGAGACACGTCTAAAGGTTGCAGGAGACCAGCCGTTAAGGCCTGGAGTTGCCCATCCCTGAGCTAGGTACTGCTAATCAAATGAAACAGCATTACCAGCAAGTGTGGTCACCTTTAGAAAAAGCAGTTTTTGTCAACTTTGTGGGCCTGCAGCCTACTGATGTGTGTTCGGGTGTTGCCCAAATGTGGAAAGACATCAGGAATGACCCCAGAGAGGCAATTTGAACTCCATTATTCTACAATAAGAGAACGATTATTTGCAAGTGCAAAATAAATAAGACGGTTCCCAATCCGCCCAGGAGTTGGCATCCTTCCCAGCAAATTTGCCCCAAAGGCAGACTGAGAAAAAGTTCAAAAATCCATACTGAGACTCTATGTGAGTGTTAGGATTTATGACAGTATGAAGACAGACAGAGACTAAAGAAACGGTTGTCAGGAGAAAGCCTGTTTGCTACAAAATGAACATAAAGATAACATGGCAAGTATAGGATAAAGTATCTGAATGAACTACGATAGTTCTTGAACAACGTCCTTTGGACAGATGAGAACATGTACGGCCATACTCGGCGATATGAGGGCAACAGCAGCACATCTGCTAACCATAAGATACCTGTCAAGCAAGAAACTGTAGGGGAAATGACTTGGGCTTGTTGTACCTGGGGACTTTGCAGTCATGGAGCTGACCGTAAAGTATTTGGTATACCAGAGTATTCTTGTCCGTTGTGATGGCAACTCTCCAACACCCAAGGTTTGACTGAAATGAAGACATCACCCTTCAGGTTTTTTACTGGAGTTGAAATTGAGAGTTTTTATTACAGTGCTTACTCTGTGCACTCTTGGAAGATATGTTTCTGAAGGACTCACCAAAATGATCTTTGGAGGGTTTGTAAATTCTTTATCCAACAGAACTCTGTGTGTTATTGTAAGAAAATAAGGCCATCACAACCACTTAGGAGGGGGTTCCACAGGGTCTTGTGTTAGCCCCCATTTTGTCCTCTACCTGAGTTAGGACAAGGACTGACTTCAGATATTTATATTTCTATGCTGATCACACAGTCATTTATCCTTGAAACACATTGTGGAGCGTATAGAGGAATCTTGCAGCGGTCTCTGTTGAAACGCAGACAAGAATAGATGCATAACTTTTCTCAATTTCTGGACAGTTTTTTTTCTCCTTTCTTTGCACTTCTTCAAGAAGAACTAAAAGAAATGCTTTCGCTTCACGCTGCGCTGATGTCAGTAGGTTAGCTTCATCTCTTTGCCGTGGAACTGCTGGCGCTAACAGTTTTACAGTGAGCGTCTGAGTGGGAATCCCCTCACTGGCCACTTCCCACTCTCTGCTGTTATTACGCACTCTGACATGGTGTGTAACCCATTCCTTTAGGGGCTCCCCACAGCACACGACCACAACACGACTCAAGCTTTCCCCCTCTCACTCAGTGGTTTCAACTCACCTCTGGTTTTCCCATTACTGCACAAGAAACTGCATCCTGTCTGAGGCCAGTTTCTTCCGACTTCCTGCTTCGCTCGCACATAGAAGCGCGCGTGTTCGAAGTGGGAAAGATTTGAACAGTTCCTAGTGAGGGTTAGTACCTTGAGCCATCGTGTTTTTATAGTTGCAGTACGTTTCAATTGTGAAACCATGTGTTTCAAAAGTGACTCCAGACGAGTTGCGTTTTTTTTTCTGCGTGTGTGTGTGTGTGCGTTCTGAGGAAGCGACAGAATGAAACAACCTGTCTTCCTTAGAATGTGACCAGATTTCTGGGTCTGTTGTTTCCCGTGTGTCAGAAAAAGCTTTTCCAGGGCCATCAGCAGAATCTCTTGGACAGAAAAAAATCAGCAAATCAATTTGTTTGCAGTGAAATAAAAAAATGAATCCTTGGAGGATATATTTGATCGTTACATATGGGTAATTTCAGAATAATTTTGTCAATTATTCAAAAATTAATGCAACATAGTTTTGCTTATAGCTCTTATTTTCTGCTCAGGAAGAGACTTAAATTCAGAAATACAGTTTGTGTCAAATTGACATCTAAACTGAGTTCCTGGTGTACAGTGAAAGAAATATAGGGAGACAGTTGGGTTATGTAAAAACTAAAAAAAAGTGTATAAAAACAAGTTTCTTGATGCAAATATAGGTGATATAATAAGCTGGAAATTTTGTTTAAAATACATTTGCTAGGAGCATTTCAATATCAGGAGTGCATAAAAGCAATAGCAGACTTGTTTAGGGAGCATCTGACAGATAAGTATCATTTGTTGTTATCTGGTGTTCTTGCACCCCCCTTTCTATTGCTGCCTTGGGCAGCTGCCCATAAGAGCCATATAATCTACATATACTGGGTTTAAGACAATTAAACTGGAGATAAGCTATAAATACAGATTTATGAATATAGATCAATATATGTAAAATTAAATCTAAAAAAAACTTTATTGATCCCAAATGGAAATTAAAATAAAAAAAGAGCCTTCAATCAAGTTTAAATATTTGTCTGAATAATAGAAGAACGTGTACTTTTAGCAGCTAAATATCTAGGATCAACAAGCAGCTGATAGCTGCAATCTGCATTCAATAGAGCTACAGCGCGAAAAAGAAAAACAAGTAGAAGCAAAGTCTCATAAAAGTAATTCGCCCGAGCCTCACAGCTGCTCTTTAACTTGCACCACGTGACGGTAAACGTCACAAACCCCGGCTGAATGTGGACGCTTCTGGTAACTTGGCAACGCGAAAAAACATCCTTGACCAATCAAAGGCTTTGTTTGGCGCATTGGTATAATGGAACTGTTCAACTCAAACATCTGATATGACTCGTCGAAGATAAGTGTTTGGATTATTAGGTAATTATACCAATTACACAAATTATACGCCGCTGTGTGGTTCATAGCTTTGTTCGGAGTCACTAAAGGGCGTCCAGTTTGGGAAGAGGGACTGTGTCGCACTACGGCGCATTTATTTCAACGGGTAGTACTTCGGCTGTATAAAATAGGCGTGTCTCGCGCAGAGAGGTTGTGGTTCAAACGCTGACTTGCAAGCTCACCGTGTGCCTCTCTTTCAGATAGTGGATTATGTGGAGGCGTGTGCGTGAATTCAACATCTTTTTGGGACTTTGAATGCTTCCACTGCACTCTCTTGGTAACGTATGTACAGCTCTTTTCCCCCTTTATTAGTTTTATTTATTCAGGCGAAACTATGTGCTAACCTTATATCCCCTCAAAAAATGCTGTACGTAAATTTGCGTCGTTACTTTAACAATTCCCTGGCAGTAAAATGTGACGCCGTTTGCATAATTTCAACTCAAGAATCCCTCTCTGGTTTGCTCCAAACTCTTAACTCGCTTAGCAGCTTCAGACTCGTTGCCATATGGCTGGAGTTTAGTCGAAGTTTATAATTAGCAACTTTGACATCAATGCTACCTTCACAGTAAGGTGTCTGCGTTGATACTTTTAGCGTATGTAGCTCGCAGGCAGGTTTAATTGATTAAAAGCGCGTTTCTCGTGACATTTGTGGGTCTGTGAAAGTCTCGGCTGAACGTGTGGAGTTGAATTTACCCGCAGTAGCTTCAGCACGGCGCTACTGCGGGCTCGTTTAGCTGCTGGTTTGACGGCAGCTCGTGTTTGTCTCTCAACCGTTCTGGAATGAAAGCCGGGCTCGCGCGGTGAACTTTTCTAGAAGGCTCACGAGCTCTGTGCTGTGCTGCGTGTCCGCGAGCTGCTCGTTTTCGCATTCTGCGCCGCTCGTGCGGACTGGGTTTTGTTTGACCACTTTCGACCTCAGCTAAGGCTAATTTGCGAAACTTGTCGAATTCGGTGTGTGTTTAAACCGGGTGTTTAGTTTCTGATTAAATATGAAGCTGCGCAGTTCAACTCCCGTAAACTATCGTGACATCTTCCAGAAACCTTAATGTTTTAATGTAATGTCAACCATCTGTCGGTAACTCTGAATCCTTCCATGGGCTTCAGTTCATGGCGAATGAACCACACAGTAAACCTCGCAGTCAGATGTAATCAGAGCTTCACAATGTCCAAAATTCAACTTTACATTACCAGGCTGCATGTGCAGCTGATCTGATCCCCTCTATCAATAAAACATGGTCTAATAATTAATAGGTGTTTTCCTGAGGTTGTATGAATGTGTAGCTTTCTTAATTTTTTTTTTTAATATCATGAGGAAAAAATCTCATTATATTAAAAAATCTAATTTGAAAGATTGTCCTGGGGTAGACGGCTGCAGAACAAGATTTAAAAACGAGTCCATTTCAACCATTAGACATTTCAGAGCTGTCATTTCTTATGACTTTCTAAAATGATGGAAAAAAGTGATAAATGGATAAACTGATTATTTAAAGAGATAAAAGGGTTCATACAAGTATGATGAAATGCTCAGTTATATTTATCTTTTCCAATAATTCAGTTTGAACTTTTAGGTAGTAAGAGTCTTCACTTTTGGCCTTTTTTTCTTTTTACATAAAGTAGATAATGGAAGGCAGAGATGCAACAATTATTCTGCTCTGTTCAGCAGATTACTTTTTTTCCCCCTCCCACTTCATTAAGAGCATTAAAACTAAGAACTTAGACTAAGACTTTAACACATTAATTTCAATTACGTCAATTTTTAACTAAATTAATTGCATTTCTATTTTTACATACAAAGGTTCATGACGGAACCCTTGTATATAAGCAGCATGTTTCTGGTACGTCTGTATATCTGATGCAAAAGTGACAAAGTTGTTTCTCTTGGCCCTCTGGGGGGAGTTAATTTTTGTTTTCAAAAAACAATCTGATTGGACGCTGGAAAGGACTACTATTGTGGTAACAGGAGTCATCCTATCAGCGAAGCTATTGACGCCTAAACTAGCATCTCAATGCTAAACTTGATGTGGCAGCACAGACGTCCTCAACGCTAACGTCGGCGTTCACAGTCCACATTTATTAAACTGTTCATGAATGATCAGTACTTCCTGAAGTACCTGAAAGCTGAATGGGTGTAGTAGTACTTTTCTCCAATCTGATGGTTAAATGACCAAAATAACGGATCAAAAACATTTGTCGCTCTTTAAGCTCTATTTATTCAATAATTTAGCACTTAAACTGGCTTTTGAATTTAAAATGTTGATTATTCTTTTAGTTTTCAGTTAAAATATTATTTATATATTGGACCCCATAGTAACTCCAATCAAAATTTTAAGTCCCACCCACTGTAAACACAACGTCGAGTCTACACATTCCTCCTTCAAAATAAAAGAAAATGTGGCTACAAAGTCCAAATGACATGCTGTAAGTGTGAAAGATTTCTAATAACCCATTATAATCAACTTGCACCTGGGATGTAGTTCAGAAACTGAAGCCATAAAACTAAGTTAATTTTATCTTTTTACTTTAGATTGGGTCGGGTTCTTGGGGAATGGGTTTGAATCGCACCTTTCGTACCCATGTGTTGCCTGGTGTTTAAGTTGGTTGCTCTGATCCTCCTGCTAACAATCGCTTATTTCTCCACCTCAGTAAATTTGAAGCTTGCGTGAGGATGGAGAACAAGGAAGAATCCAGCTGCAGCTCCGTCAGCGACCTCACCTGGGAGCAGGTGAGCCGGCTGAACGACGTTCTCACAGAGGTGGTCCCGGTCCACGGCCGGGGGAACTTCCCCACCCTGGAGGTGCAGCTGAAGGACATCGTGGCGCGCGTGCGCTCCCACCTGGAGCTGAGCGGCATCCGGGTGAAGGACATCCGGCTCAACGGCTCCACGGCCAGCCACGTGCTGGTGCAGGACATCGGCTGGAGCTACAAGGACCTGGACTTCATCTTCCGGGTGGACCTGCCCACCGAGGCCGAGTTCCGGCTGGTCAAAGACGTGGTGCTGGGGATTCTGCTGGACTTCCTGCCCGAGGGCGTCAACAAGGAGAAGATCACCCCCATGACGCTGAAAGAGGCCTACGTCCAGAAGCTGGTGAAGGTCAACACAGAGCAGGACCGCTGGAGCCTCATCTCGCTGTCCAACAACAACGGCCGCAACGTGGAGCTGAAGTTCGTCGACTCGATACGCCGGCAGTTTGAGTTCAGCGTGGACTCGTTTCAGATCGTGCTGGACTCCGTCCTGTCCCACTACGAGCAGCCAGCGGCGGCGGCCATGTCCGAGCAATTCCACCCGGCCGTCCGAGGCGAGAGCGTGTACGGAGACTTCAACGCCGCGCTCGGCCACCTGCGCAACAAGCTCATTGCCACCAAGCGGCCCGAGGAGATCCGCGGCGGCGGCCTGCTCAAGTACTGCAACCTGCTGGTGCGCGACTTCCGGCCGGCCAATCAGGAGGAGTTCAAGGCCCTGGAGCGCTACATGTGCTCCCGCTTCTTCATAGACTTTCCCGACATCGGAGAGCAGCAGCGCAAGGTGGAGGCCTACCTGATGAGCCACTTCATCGGCGAGGAGAAGAGCAAGTACGACTACCTGCAGATCCTCCGCAAGGTGGTGAACGAGAGCACGGTGTGCCTGATGGGCCACGAGCGGCGGCAGACGCTGCACCTCCTGTCGCTGATGGCCTTCCGGGTTCTGGCGGAGCAGAGCGCCATCCCGGACGCGTCCTGCGTCACCTGCTACTACCAGCCGGCGCCCTACATCAGAGACCACAACTTCAGCAACTACTACGTGGCGAACCAGAACATTCCAACATGGCTGCCGTGTAACTGACCAAACGGAAACAGGGTTCCAGCGGGGGCGACCCAAGAAGGCTTGTTTTGGCTGCGGATGCTGCTTTTCAACAGAGGAGGAGGAGGACAAGGAATTGATTTGGCATAAAAAGATATAAAAAAAAATTAAAAGGGGGAAAAATGTCTGAAAAAAATTACCCAGTGGCAATAAATGCTATGTTTCTCTTAAGGCACATTTTTCAGTGGAAAAATTTTTTGTTTTTCTTTTATTTTTTTTTTTTTTTTTTGTTTGTTTTTTTTTTATTTTTTTTATTCTTTCTCATTCCTTTTCTGCAGAGGTGTTAACGTTTTTAAGTGTTATAATTTTTTTTTTTTTTTTTTTTTTTTTTTTTTACTTTTTCTTGGTATATGCCTTTAACCTTAATGGAGATATGTTTGTGCCTTAACCTAGAGGTATCAGGTTTACCCCTCCAGAGTTTTGAGTATGGACTGTTGTTAGAAGAAAAGGGAAAATGTAAATGCTGTAGCCTTCAGTTTGGGTTCCTTCTTGTTTGTTAAAAAAAGAAAAAAATCATAAAAAGGCTGAAAAAAATGAAACAAAATTAATATTGGGGAAGATTTGGGATGCGCTTGCTAAAAGACAGGAAGTAAGGATTAGAATCAGCGGTTTGTTTTCATCTTTGACAATGTGCCAGCCCTATACATGCCAGCAGTGCCTGATATTTGTACACAATGCAAAACTTTATTATGTATTAAGAATTTCCACTGTGAACTTCAGGCCCCTCTCCCCCAAAATACAGGTTCAGTTTTCCCAGTTGAGTCCAGCTTGGAGTGGAAATGTCTCATCACTCTCGTTGTTTTTCATCGTTTCTTTCCCTCTGTTTTTAAGTTGCTGTCAGAAGAAGTTGCGAGTGACCTCTAGTCGCAGTCTGTTCTGGTCAGATGGCGACCCGTAGCGGGGGAGCGGAGTGATGGGCCTGCCGACCGGCTGCTCTTCCCTTAAAAGGCGGCGCACACGGTGGGGCCCCGCAGGGCTTGTCCCTCGCAGGCTCCCTGAAACGCGATCCTCCTCTGACGCAGCTCGCCGGCCGACTCTCCGGCTATTATTATCCTCTCAGTCCTCCTGGGGACCGGCCCGGCCCAGGCAGCCTTACATGCATCTGCGCTGAGTCACTTTCTGTCTGTCAGGTGCACACTGCGTTTGAACCCCCTTTTGTGGTCATGGGAGGACAGATGGAACGTCTCTCCTATTGATTAATGTGAAGGAGACGGGCAGCCCCCCCCAGCTCCCTCACTGGCTGTAAACCTCCACATTTCTATTTCCAGCGAACCCTATTATTAGCTGTGAACGTTGGAAGCAGAGTGCTTCAGCGTGCCGTCTCTTCCAGATATCTCCACAGAGCAGATGATAGTTGGCCTCACGTCAGCGCCACGCCCACATCCACGCGCTTTCTTGGAAGTCAGATTCCTGCAGCCGGTGGTGGAGGCAGATAACCTTATCAGGCTCGCGTAGTGGAGGAAGACCGGCCTATAGGTCGCATGGAGGCCGGGCCGGCCCCTATTTATTTATTTATTATTATCATTATTTTCCCTGCTGTCAGCTCTGAACCAAAGGCAGCTTCTCAACCAGCAACTGCAACAATCAAGTGCCTGTCACATGTTTTTTGTTTTTTGGAGAGCTGAATATTTTTAAAGGGGTTTTAATGTTGATCAGGAGGCAGGAGTGTATTTTGTTTCTTAAAACTCAACGAAACTATAGTAGAACTGTTGTTGCCATTTTTCTTTTATGGGTAAATTTATTAATTTTTCTCCAGTTTTGTAGCGAGAATGATTGGTTTTCTTTTTCAGGCCCGAGCCCACCCGTACAGCCGTTCCTGTCGGGCCTTTCAGTGGTTTGGTTTTACGGTCCGTGTCCGCTCCAGCCTCGGATGCTCCAGAAAATCTAGTTTCTTCCTTTCACAGAGGAAATGTTTATTTTATATCTCTGTTTAGCTGTCAGTCTTCCATCAGAGCGCCTCCTGACAAGCCAACACTTAGTTTGGTTTCCTGATCGAAAATTACCTGAAGTGTTGTGCAGAGACCTTGTACTTCACACCCAACCACTTGAAAGGCACGGAGAGTAGCTAACGTGGCCGAAGTAGAGGGCGTTAATCTTGTGGGACGGTCTCTGGATTAGAATCGTGACTATTTTTTATGTTTCTCAGCCCTTTCTTTTAACTCTTGTCCATAGCAGTCCTCTTTTTTTCTCCAATCTTGTGGCATTTAGATGAAGAGGGAGACCCCAGATTTAACTTTGACATTACTCTGAGGACAGTCTGTGCTTTTTATCAATAAAACCGCTTCCCTTTCCATATAACAGACCTTTGACTTGGGGGTGCGAACAGCAGCCTGAAATCTCTCCACTGTCTGCGTATATTCTGTGAATAATTGTTCGGCCTAACTCCTGCTCGCCGATGAGCGCCAGGCCTTTGTTGACATCGCTTCTTAACGCTCGTTTTTAAGCGGAGTCAAAGAAAATGCATTAACTTAAATTTTTGCATTTTTGGGTTGAGGATGAACACAGCCTGGGATGTTGATCTTGTGCTTTTTTTTTTTTTTTTTTTTAAGGGTTTTTTTTCGTTGCCAGTCTGCTTTCTCGTGTTTACGGTTGGCGACGGTGAAAGCTTTCCCCGCGTAGGAGTCGGGTGTTGTGCCCCTTCCTTAATGGGGGCTGGTGACGCGTCTGGATGTAGAAACTCTGTGAAGGACGCTGTAGGGAGAATTAAACGGAATGAGGTTTATAGGCTGATTTTTGTGTGTGTGTAAATCTTTTGGCCCCCACCTTTCTGCTGTAAACTTGTCACTTCAGTGTCACTCCTCTCTCTTTGTTTGGGCCATTGTTTATCAGTACAGAGTGTTTTATCATTCAGCACCTGTAGATGTATCGTGTTTTCGGGGGCGGGGGCCGTACAGCGCTCTACAGTGTAGATATTTAGTGATTCTGCTTGTCTGAAGTGAAAGTCTCATAAGAATGTGATGGGAGGATCTGAGGTCTCCTACAGTTTCTTTGTAAAGAGTTGTGAATTTTTTTTTTCCAGCAGATCTGTTTACCTAAATGCGTGTAAGTGTGTGTGTGTGATCGCACGTCAGCGTGTGTGTATGAAGGGATGGGTGTGGTGACTTAAAAAATATAAGAAGTGAGGAAAAACATGAAATTTGTCGCACTTTTTTCTCTCTCTCTCTCTCTTTGAAATAGTAAATGCAGACGAGCATTTCTGTCAGCTTTGTGATGGTGACGATGACTGATGGTTACGATGGTTCTATTTCATTTTTCAGCACTTTTACCTCACTTGAGTTTTCCTTTTATTTTGAACGGGAAACGTAAATGTACACCAGGAAAGTGTGTTTTGAAGAAGAAATTATGAATAAAAAGATTTTTAAATGCATTACTTCTCAAGAGTTTTTTGCTTTTACAAAACTGAAGTCCTACAGAATGTCTGCAGGTTGACTTTTCTTTTTTTTGTTTTTGAAGAATTAACTAAATTGAGTCAACATATTTTTTTAGTTTTCCTTTTAAACTGTTTGAAAAACAGGTCAATGTTTGACATATTCTACAATCTTTAAATCTGATCCTTATAGTTTCTTTCACCAAAATCAGAGCAGGATGTAGATGAGAAGTGACTCATATCACCTTCCTAAAATAATGGTGCCTGAAACATTTTTATGGGGGAAAAAGTCACTTCTGGTGAAATATGACAGGGTACTTATTTTAGGAAGATGATGCTGTTGAACAGCACAGACACTTTGTGAATTAAAGCTCAGCTGTCCTCTCATCTTGATGCTCTAATTTATTACTTTAGATAATCTCCAAAGATCAGTTGAGATAAAAATGTCCCGACTTAAATCTGATGTTTAGATTGTCAAACACCAATGGAAACCGCAACTTGACATTTTTCCTTTGAATTTTGCAGATACGATTTTATTTTTTTTAAATGTCCCAATTTAACATTAAACACACTTCCTGGTTAGTTGAATTTCAATAATCAATCATATTTATAGTATATACATTCCAGTGAGCCTTAAAAGTACCTTCAGAAAATAACCTTAAGCAGATATTAAATGAACATTTCTGAATAAAAATGCATTGTGACACTCTAATCTTCAATGTCATGTTTTCATTTGTTGTAAGCAGAAAATCATAATTAACAGAGTAACATTCTGTGTGTAATTCATCTACATAACGTGTTTCATTGAGTAAGTTACTGACCCATTGAGTAAATTATACTGAAAAGCTCATTTATTTGAGGAACTTTATCACTAAGTGAGACATATAACGATTAATTACACACAGAAGGATGTTTGGTTCGTTTCTGTTGGTGGTTTTCCACTTGCAGCGACTTAAAACACATTTAAAATTAGAATATTGCACAATCAGACCAAGATGTGGGCTTAGTGAAAAGTAAAGTTTAATTCCTGCTCAGAAGTTATTTTCAACAAGTACTATTAATCTGACAAACGAAACTCACCTGGCTAGTTAGCATAGCCGCTGATGACGGTGGATGAACGGCTTTCCTGTAACAGTGAATTGTTTCTCCTCCATTATCACTTTTAGCAGCACATCAACAAAAACTGATTGACAGCGCTAAAACCCGCCTCCTCCTTGTTCCGATTGGTTGTTTTTTGGTGTGTTTCTTCAGATGCCGACAGTAGCTCAGGGAAGAGGAGACCGATCTTTTCACAACCGATCTAACAACCTCATGGTGACGGTTTTAACAAATATGTTAAAAAATATTATTTTTCTGCACCTCTCTGTCAAATATAGTTTTAGTAAAAGTGTACTAGGAGTACGCTTGAATCATCTACTTTTTGCTAAGTGTTAACCCGAGGAGTGAACATTTAGCTGTGTAACCGAATCACTTCAAGTTGTTTCTGCAGCACCATCTTTCTCCGTGGGCCAGTTCATCTTTCTAAGGTCGACTTGGTGTTTAGCTAAGCCAGGGAATTTGGCCGACATGAGATAACGCTGGGATAACGTGTTCCACGTTGCTCATCACCACTTATCCCGTCCACGCTGCGTTAATCCGCCATTGTTTATTCCAGTCCTAGCGTCTCCCGCCTTGGCCAGCATCCTGACTTCTCGGCCTGCTGATGGGAACCCAAACCAGAGATGTTTTCCGTCTGCGTCGCCGCGGAAGCGGTTAGCTGGGAGCTCCGCCGGCTCCACGGGATTCAAGAACCGAAGGGGCCGAGGCCCCCTTCCAGATTTTTTTTATTGGGTCATAAGCTGAATGTTGCTTTTCTCTGGAGATGTTTGAGGTGTACTTTCGACTTCCCCACAATGTCAACACGGGGAAGGAAGGTTTGCCTTCGCAATCCTGTCTGCAGGTTCGTTTCTTCCTTTTTGTTTTTCCAGGGTTTACGGTCCACTTTAAAACCAAACCAGCCGGATCATTTAAGTGCGACTAATAAAGAGTTTATCCTCATCCTCACTTTCTGCTGCGGTCCACTGAAGTCACTTTCTGCTCCCCGTTCTGTGACTTATCTGAGGGCAGTGAGTCATAGCGTTGACTTCGGAGATGAAGTAATCTGGCCTCTGGAGTCTGTTTTTTCCATTCTGCTTCCTTCTCATACAAATGCTTCATAAAACCCTTGTAACGTTTAATTCTGTTCTACCCAACCCTGACTCACCTCCTCCTCCTCCTCTCTCTCTCTCTCCGCTGTGGTTTCAGTGTGGTTTTACATGAGCGAACCCCCAAAGATCAAATGTCTTTTTATCACCAGTCAACCAAAAGGTTCCTCTTTTGTCAAGTTTGTGGTTTAGAGGAACTGCGAGTAATTGTGAGTTCAGGTTGAATCCCTGGAATGTGTCGCATTCAGCTTCCCTCCAGTGGGAGCAGACCTCTGAAAACGCCAACAGGCTGCGTTCACTAGTCGTCGTCGTCGTCTCTCTTGTGAAGCTAAAGTGTCTGGCTCACCGACGTTCACCTTGACGGCAAGTCAGAGGACAGATGAAGCAGTGAAAACACGCCGGCGTTGTTCTTCCAATTTCAGTTTCTTAGTTTATTTAAGACAAGGACATTGTGCAAAGACCATCAAGAAAAGATTCCTTGCACCTTAAAGGGGCAATATTGTATAAAATCAACTTTTTTGAGGTGTTATAATGTTATTTCTTCATTGAAAATGTTCTCTGTTTCGCTCGTGCGTAATTGAGAAATTCTTTAATCTCCATGGCAACGATTGAGTTGTGCAAAACGCCTGGTTGGACCTAGGTCTGCCTTTGAGGATGAAGCTCCTCCTCAGAGCTGCAGTTTCTTCAGTGCAGCCCTCCACTGCGTTCAGCTCCTTCAGACTAGCCAGCAGCAAATAGCAAACACCTGGTGGACCTGAGCATTTGCTGAGCTCAATATAGGAGCTACTTCTCAAAGGAATGATGGTAAAAACGTTGTTAAAGGGTTAATAGAGGAGCCATGTTGTGACGACTTCCTGAAGATAGAGTTTCAGAAAGAGCAGGAGCTTCTTAAAGAGACAGAGGCCCAATTTAAAGGCGATAAATTACCAAGTCAGATTTCTTTTGTCATTTTTGACATATTCAGCATTGTTTTAGCAACTGATATGAACATAGTTACTTGGTTGTGTTATAGTTACTTTATTTGTAGCATAATTTATTCTGAAAGTAAACACAAAAAAAGAAAAAAAAAAAGGTAAAATACTGGTTGATTTAGCCCTCAGTAACTTACAGTAAATGTACATTTTCAACACGGTCATTTTAAAGGCAGTTTAATGCTGACATAAATTCAGCGTTTGTACAGTTACTGTACAAGGTCACAAACTCATATCAGTATAAACTTCTCCTCTGTGATCACTGATGTCAAGATGACAGGTTTTCTGTTGCTTTTCGGTTTGGACACTGCTGGTTTCCTTATAACACTTTCCTGGCATCGCCAGAAAAGTCCTTCAGGTCAGTGGAAAGTTTAAGACGAAACTCTCCAGTTCCAACTTCTCTATCGATCGTTAAATTATGAGAGCACATAAAATTTCATCCTCGCTGTGGGAAGATTCACTTAATGTGTTTTTGACTACCTGGCAACCCAGAGGAGAACATTTTCCCCCAATTTGAAATAAATGTTTTCGGTTGCCTCATTCTGCACACGGTAGACATGACAACATTCGCATGAATCAATAAAAGCCTTTGCTTTCCAGCGTGATTCAACAAAAGAGTAGATAATAAACGGTCCAGACGGTTGAGGAAGTCAAGGGGAATTCAGCTCCTTGTAGATCTGCTCGCCACATTTCACTGAAAGTCAGAAACTTCTGCGTGATTTATGGGCATCTTATCTGCAAAACTAGCAAATAGAAGGAAAAGGATACATGGCTTTAAATTTACTTTACGAAACAAAAATCTTAAAAGTGTGGAGTGTGTTTGAGTCAGCACTTTGTAAGAATAGGATTTGCTGCAGTTGTAGCTGCTGTGAAAACAATTCAATGGAGGCCCGCTTTTTGTGCTTCCGGGTTTCTAATAGTGCTGAAAAGTTTAACGCCTTCTAGAAATTTAAACTAAAACATGGAAGAAAAGAAACTTCAATATTTTCTGTAAAATGCATTTTTGAAGACATGGAACTATAAATCACTCGTAGCATCACATCCCTTTTTGCCCTAGGAAGTATAGATTGGCGTATTCCTGACTGTCGAAGGGTCAGTGAACGCCACGGTGAGATCTGAAGGCCTTCAGAGGGAAAACTGGAGCAACGTTTGCGTCTGGAGAGATTTAAGAGACTTAAACAAAGACTTTGGACTCAACCTTTCCTCTTTTGAGTGTGTAAGCGGAGGGCGTTCAGAACAGCTCCCAACAGGTCTGGCCGTCCAAACAAGCTCAACCTGAGAGCACAAAGCAAGATATTAAAGCTGCAGCGTTATTAAAAATGATTAAAACAGTTGTGAAAGTGTGGAGACTGATAATCTGTGGTAAAATAAATCTATCTCCACCTCCCTGAGCTATTATTGCTGTATGAAGAAATGTGCCGAAAGCAACCAATCAGAGCCAAGAGGAGGGGTTTAGCGCTGTCAATCACACTTGTGTACACGGTGTTAACTATGCTAATAACAGGGGAACAACTTTCCATTACAGAAAAACTTGTCATTGGTAGCTATGCTAACTAGCCTTAGCATTCCTGAGCAGGAGATGGGGAGGGATTAGTGCAAGTACAGGAGCTTGATAGACAGCAGTAAGGCCCACCTCCTTCCTCCGATTGGCTGTTTCTGGTTTGCACTGTGTGAAGGCAGACAAGCTCAACTTGTTTCACAGTTTATCTGCGTCATCCCAAACTGGGACAGCTGCAACAGATATCTTAAACAAATTACATAAAGCCTCCAAATGATTGAAGCACAGCAGCCTCCTTGTACTGTTGAGTCAGAAGAGATCACATGTTGGACTTTCATGGAAAGTGTACAAGAAGGAAACAAATAAAAACACAAACGTCCCAGTGAGGTTTGCCTGAGAAAACCAATAAAACTAACGTAAAACTCAAGAAGGGCAGCAAAACAGACGACATCTTGAGATCAGGATTCAATGGAATGAACTCACACCGAGCGTGAAGCACGGAGGGGGAAGAGTCAGGCTGTGGTGGAGGATCTGACCAGAATGTCTGAGGACATTTCCCCAAGCAGAAAATGAAGACTGATGTCACACACTGTAAATAACTAATGTGTATTTATGAGGTGCTTTTTGGAGACATAAAATCACAAAGCGCTGTACAGCAACCGTCATCGTTAAGTAATACAAAGAATAACCAGCAGGCTCGAGAAATCATGACATAAAATCTTGGAAAAATAAAATAGTTTTCAGTTGTTTCTTTTCTTTTTATTTTTTTACAAACCTCCACAGAGTCAGAAGCTGCAGGCGCAAACTGTTCCTGTAATTAGCAACCAGGAGTCACAGGGTGTTCGAATTTTTTCCTAAACTGGAAAACACATTTTTTATTAGTATCTTCTCCCTGACGGGTGAAACAAACGTCATTTTTGTTGTTTAGCTGCGCTTGCTTATTAAGAAAAGACATGGCTAAATTATAGGAGTTCATGAAAAAATGCAACAAAAAAATTAATGTTTGGTTGATTTAAAACTAGAGTTGAAGGAAGGTGTGTTTTATTTTTTTTAACCATGACTTAACATGTCTGGCGCTGATGATTGGGTCACAAATGCCTAACAAGTACAGGAATAATGGAGGAATTAGTCTGTAGTTAAGACAAATGGAAAACTCATTGAGTCTCTTCATGTTTCAGATGCTCTCACTTGCAAATAGGTTGGAAAAACAAGTTCATGTTTTAAAATACTACTTTGGTTTCTGTGACTTTATACTTGTTAAAAAATTAGCTTTATTAAATTATTCATCATTCCCAGGGTGACACTTCCTCTGCACTTGAGAAATCAACTATGGTGATTAATTTCTTTGGTCTGTTTCATAAGACAGACCTGCCCATGTTTCAACACCTTAGGTAACATGTGAAAACATGTCATTATATAACACATCCATGGGCAGCAGTGCTGCTCTCTTCATGTTTCTTTTACTTTAAAACTCACTGAAAACAGGCGTTAGCGTCATAATTTAAGCAAATAAATGATTTACCTGAGGCTGGACAATATGGCTGATAAACGCATCGCGATACAAGCGATTCACATCAGTGGACTTTGATAATATTGATCAGTTTTTTGTTTTAAATGACTGAAATCCTGTCAAACCGGTGACTCTGCCTTTCTTCTTTTATTCCCAGTTTTCATTCAACTCCCGCTGTTTTTGTTTTTTTGTTTGTTTTTTTTAAAAATTTATTTTATTTTATTTTATTTTTCAACAGTTGTGAGGCACGGTGGCGAAACTGCTGCTCCGTAACTTACTCAACAGGTTGTTGCCAGGCAACCAGAGAACGAGAGAGCTAGTTGACGTCACGCCACCGACCTAGCTTAGCTGCCGGAGAGAAGCTAATCTTCTAAAGCCACATAACAGACGTAACAAGCATCTCCTCTGCCTACAACCCCCAGAATGCCGTGCGGTTCTGGGTCGGAGTTCAGTGAAATTATTGAACGTTCTTTTGGATGTGATATTGATTTATTGTTCAGCCATACATTTGACAGATTTTACTTTATATTCTTCAAGAAATTGATGAACATGTAAATTATGTCGAAAAATTAGTAGCTCAAAACCAACAGATTTGACTTCTGGAGTCAATTTCTATTGTTTTATTTTAGAGGATGCAAAATAAAATGTCTTATTTCTTATTTCATGCAGAAAACAGTTCTTTATTGGTAAGTTATTGTTTCCACTCGTATTAAATATTTCTCTATTTCTACAGGGGAAACGGCGGCCATTTTCAATTGTTTACATTTATGTTTGTCAGTTTATTTGCACCTTTGAATGTTAGAATATAACAAATTCATCAACAAGACTCAATTTATAAATTACAAACCAACAGAGAATCCAGGGTGTGATTTCACTCAGCCATAAGCAATAACCAGCTGGTCAGAAACTCATATGTGGAGCCTTGTTCCTGTCAATAATCAGGAACAATTATTGACAGGATTGTTCCTGTCAATAGTAATAGACAACCTTATTACTCAAGGTTGTCTATTTTCATTGTGAGTGATGTATATGTAAATGAAGTCAGAGGAAGAGAGACGTAGGAAACTATTTCCTTGTCCTACTGGAGATACTGTTCATTCAGGCTGCAAGAGAACGAGAGAGAGCAAGGCTTTAATCGAGTAGGAAGGAAAAGTTGATCTTATTCACCCATTTGTCCAAATCTGTCACTAAACACGCTGATTTAGGAAAACAGTGCAGGATTTGCACTTGGCACCAACTTCATATGAAACACAGCTGAGAATTAAATAAAATTTGCTAATAAAAGAAACAAATTGTTCTTGATAAAAAATAATAATAATTACGAGGCGGTGAGGAGATTTTTTAAAACTTCGCTTCTTTACATGATCCTGTGTTGTGGCTCATGAAGAGTAAAGTTGGTTCTTGTTAATCAGAGTTTTACAAAGAAAAAAGGGAGTCGGCCACAAAGTTCCAACTAATATGACTGTTTTACTTTTTAAACTTCTTTTACGTTCCAGTTGAAGGTTGGAGTTCGTCAGAACAACCAAAGGTAATAATGTGACATCACATCCTTTTACCTCGGAGTCAGCCTTTCGCTTCACATTTCCTGTAAGTCAGAGACTGGAGCTCAGATAGAGGTGGCAACTGGTCTCTGTCACCCAGTTTCACACCTAGATCACACACCTCCCCCTCCACCCTCCCACACGCACACACACACACACACGCACACACACACACACACACACACACACACACATCCATCTACTATGCTTTCAAACACACATCCACATACCCACACTGATACTCTGGGCCAGGTCACACAATGACCCATTTCTGGAAAAATACTGAAACAAATAAGCAGAGGGTAGAGACAATGGTCAGTGGGGCAGAGTGGGAGGCTGTGGGGTTGTTTTTTGGGGGTCAGGGGTCACACACCTGCCCCTGATCTAAAGCAACAGCCCCTCTTCCTCTCTGCTTCTACTGTTTGGCTGGTTTTAATTTTTTAAAAATAATTTTCCAAGTCGAGCCCTGAGTCTTGGTTACGGAGCTGAAACGTTCAAGGCGGTCGATCCGTTTCATCCACTGTCCAGGTTTTGCATTGAGGAATCAAAGTGACACTGAGAATCAGGCGTTTCGGTCAGGAAGAGACGTTAGTTATTTCAAGACTGAACACAGGAACCTCCTGCTGCGTCTCTGCTGTAATTCATGTTCCTGTCCGTAGAGCTGCGGGGCTTTTTCACTGTAGTACAGTTTCACTTTAAAATTTCCAACTTCAGAGGTTTTCTTTGACTCAGCTGGTTTTACAGAGGAGTGTATGGTTGACAGAGGAAGGGCGCCCACGTCTCACTGCCTGCTACTCATCTTCTATTTAAAGCAAACTCATAGGACAATTTCCACTTCAGCACTGGAAGAGCAAAAAGTTCTTATACCCCTTAAAGTTGTTTGTTTTTTACTTAAGAACCACAAACTACAGGATTATTTTTTTTACAAGTAGCCTTTATTGACCCTGGAAGGAAAAATAAGTTTATTTTGTAGAGCACATCTCAGCATCAAGACAGTGCAAAGTGCTTCACATGATAACACAATTAACAAACAAAAAACCCCAAAAAGAATTACATTACTGTGGTAGAATGAAAAAAATAACCAAAAACGATTGAAAGTTGTAATCCAGAATTAATTCTTGTTCCAGTTTTCATGAATCAGATGAGCTTTCAGCCTTGATTTTGCAGTTTTCTGAAAGTTTATTCCAGATTTGTGGTGCGTAGAAGCTGAATGCTGCTTCTGCATGTTTTGTCCTGGTTCCGATGCAGAGCAGAACCAGGAACAGATCCTGAGGGGTCTGGAAGGTTCATAGAACAACAGCAGCAGATCTTTAATGTATTGTAGTGCTAAGCTGTTCAGCGATGTAGACAACATTGCAGGAATCAATTTGACTGAAAATAAACACGTGGACGAGTTTCCAAAATCTCTTTGGAACCTGGAAACTTCCTTCATGTGACAGAAGGTTGTTTTTGTAATCGTCTCTATGTGTCTCCCAAGGTTCAGCTCCAGATTTCAGTCCTTATCTACAGTTTCTAGTAGTAACAACTGGGACTCTGTCCTTTCTCTTACTTCAGTTTTGTTTCTATTCAGCTGACCTATGCTCATTTTTAGCAAAGTACTAATAAATCCTGTACTAAACCAGTAAAATAATGAAACTGTAGTGAATCTCAGATCGCGTAAAACCCAGGAAGGTTAAGGAAATTTTAATAACGGCGACCAAAACGTACGAGACGGGTCAGCGACTGCTTCCTGGGCACCACAGGAAGTTGAGTGACTGGTGAAAAAACCCAAGAACAAACAGAAAGTTTTACTGAAACAGGAAGTGGTTGTTTCCCAGGAAGTCCTCTGCAGAGACTCGACAAAATTCGAATCCTCTGGGACATAACGGTTGAGGACTGGAGAGTGTCGCTCTTTTACCGGGGATTGTTTCACCCACAGGACCAGGAAACGAGAAACGATGGCGTCATGGAGCGAGTCAGTGTGTGACGTGACGTAAACACACAACTCCTCTTCGTAGGACAAACTACGGAAGACTCACAAAGACATGGAAAGTACTCAAAGGCTGTGACACAAAGACGCCGTTGATCAATGAGCATTTTCTAAATTATAAATTAACTTTAAGGCAACGCTGGTTTACACGCTGCATCACACACAAATTAATTAGCATTTGGCTCATGTTTTCTACATCTCCCATCAGAGATCTCATCAGCAGCCATGTGAGCGAGCCAAGACTAACAAGCCGGCAGCCCTGACAGCATCTGCTTTTGATGAGCCGTTCACGGATGACGTGCCGCAGTTGATCTGAGTTGCCGCACAGACGCTGCAGGTTGCGGGTTTGCGTTGTCAAACCTGACAACTCTTGTCGGGGGACACGTTGCCACAGCGACGAGCATCCATTGAGCAACGTGCCAACCAGCAGATGTTATTGCTCGTCTGCGAGCACCAACACTTCTGCTCATACCGATGGAGTCAGACGTCCAAAGACGTCCAGAGGCGAATTGAACGATGAATGTGTGGAAATCAGACAAACGTCCAGGGAGTTAATGTGGGAAAGAAATGGCTTTACAATGCAACAAGAAAGTCTGTCAAACAAAGTAGAAATAGAAGAAGTAGTGCATATAAAAGTCATTTGAACTACTTTAATTGGGTCTCTGATCCAATAATTGGGATCTGGAATCCTTTTTGCCGCATTTCGGCCCCCATTCAGACGATTTTATTTAAGATTTAAAACTGGATACAAAGTTCGTATAATCACTTCATGATTCCCCATCTTACCCACCTGGATCAGCTTTCACAATTGAAGTGTTTGCGGCTGTGCAAGCAAGCAGCAGCCGATCTAACAAGGCGCCTGACCGTCCTCCCTGTGAGGACGAGCGCCTGGACTCTGACCTGTGGAGAAATCGGATGTGGAAAAAGAAGTGTGAGAAGTGGAGCTGCTTGTGCAAACTGTTTCACCCTTCAAAGGACGGAGACAAGCTGAGCAAACAGCCACGTGTGCCGTTTATAGAACGGGACCCTGAGAAACAGGTGATGGGGCGTTGAGCAGCGGGCGAGCAACCTGTGGCTGAAACAGAGAAAAACAAAGCAGAGAGAGAGAGAGAGAGAACTCACTGTGTTCTCAGAGCTTTCCACGCACCGCTGGTTTGTTTCCCAGAAAGATCCGTAATAAACTTCCTCAGCACAGCACACACACACACACGCACGCACACACACAACACTGGGCTGTTTGTCGGTGCAATTTACACCGCCTTGCATAAGTATTCACACTCTCTTTGTTAATACAAACATCCTATTTTTATGTGTTTTATTGGGACTTTCTGTCAGTGGTGAGTCAAAACAAGAAGGGGAAAAAAATGAGGAAAAATAAAGTACAGTGATTTTTTTTCTTTTTTTTTTTTACTTACTCAGCAATGAACTAAGTTGCAATACATTAAACATGTAGTCACTTTTTTTAGTTGGAAGATCATGTGTAATTTGCTGTAGATCCTAAATGGGTTTTGGAACGGATCCACTTCACAAATTCTGAAACGTCTCAACTACAAATAATTTCACTTTTTCTGTTTTTTGTTTGTTTTTGTCAATTCTGAGCAATCAAAACAGGATTTGTGTCATTTGTATTGAAAAGCATATAAGCAACTGTAACAAATGAATTAAAAGCAGATCTTGGTTGCCGGGCAGACGTGATCCTAACAAGAGAAAACAAAAAGCCAAAGTTTTCAAAGTTTGCAATAAAATCTGAATGAGCTTGTGTGAGGTGATAGAGTTAAAAAAATAAATAAATAAAAAAATAAAAAAAGCGATAATTCTGTTTATTTAGCCTTAATAGGACAAAAAATGTTCAACGTTAAATATTTAATTCACAAGCTAAATATTTAGTCTCAATTTAGCTTTGAAATTAAACAAATAAATTAAATATTTACAGCCTACCTGAAACTTTAAATCTGAACTAAATATTTTGTTTTCACACTAAATATTTAGCTCAGATTTAAACACTTAATACTTAGTTTCCCAACTGAAGACGTATTTTCCAAACGAAACATTTAGCTTGCTAACTAAATAGTTTTCTAGTTTAGTTAGCTCAGATCTAAGCATTTAGCTTGCTAACTAAATATTCAGCAGGTAAGCTAAATATTTAGCATGTTAACTAGATGTTTGAGTTGCTAGCTAAATATTTAGTTTATATGCTAATTAGCTTGCCAACAAGCGAAAGTGAAATATCAAAATAAAAGCTGATTTTTGTAGACCGCCATGTTAATTCCGCTGATTATTTTATGCCACTAATTGTAAAAAAAAAAAAAAAAAGGAAAAAAAAGTGATTCGGTTTCTTCAAAATATGCTTGTGCTTATTTATGCTTTTATTGTTTTTCCTACTTGTAGACGAAAGATGTTGTTGCCATGGGGACCGCTGTCCTGCAGAGTCTCTCGGTTTTCCTCGAGGATGATGAAAGAGTTCTACAATGTCTCTGGTATGAATTTCTATTTTGTTTGTCTGAGGTAAACAAAAATCAAAACTTCGCCTCATTGTTTTTTTAATTTGTACTTTTCTTATTTTCCACAGGAGTCAGATGCCATGGCAGACTTCATCCAGGTTCCTGTGGGGTTATTGACTGTTATAAGTATATCATTTTGTCAAAATAAAATGTTGAATCTTGTGAACTTAAAATCTTTTGTTGTGGTTACTTAATTTATTTAGGGCAATCGGTTTCCTAGATTCTGCTAAGTAAACTGTATGTTCATGTAATTTGATGTAGTCAATAAGAGGGTAATTTACTTGCTATTTCTAAATTGAAACAACTTCACTGAAGTTAAACTAACTTGACACAATTAAGTTCATACAACAAGGTCTTAAGTGCACTGAACAAGTATTTGTCAAGTAAACAAAACGTAAGAATAGTAG
This sequence comes from Poeciliopsis paucimaculata, assembly GCA_903067055.1. Classification (NCBI taxonomy): domain Eukaryota; kingdom Metazoa; phylum Chordata; class Actinopteri; order Cyprinodontiformes; family Poeciliidae; genus Poeciliopsis; species Poeciliopsis paucimaculata. The sequence continues at coordinate 65,575 of CAEGAD010043224.1, forward strand.
TTAAACTGACTTACATTTTTCAAGGTTTCCAAGATTTTTTTAAAGTCAACTCGTCAAAGTTCAGAGCGTAGGATAGACAACCACCAGAAAACAACTAACATGGCGACTCTTGACCTTGAAAGTGGAAGAGCTGCGGCCTCCGTGTTTTACTTGTGTCTGTTTCCTATAAAATATGTAAAGCAGTTTTGATGCCTGCTGTGTGCATTTTTTCTTTTGTCAAACGCTCCCAGTGAACATTCCCGTTCTATCACATCCATCTGTTCGGGTCTTTCTCATCTCCCTGCAGCAGCACTCAGTCAATCCCAGGTATTTGATTTGGCCTTCAAGCTGTGAAGCAGGAGATTGGAGAGGCGGCGATAACAGCTGCAGCTGAACTGTTGCTTGATCACATTGTTAGAGAAAACTGGTTGGAAAAAAAAACAACAAAAAAACCCCCGAATCAGCCACAGTTAGAACTCATCTGTATCATTTTATGACGTCGTCGCTGTGGAAAATTCAGACCCACTCTAATTAAAATATTGCTTCTGTTCAATCAATATTCCATAAATATTGATGGATATTGATTATTTCACTTATAGCAAGCACCTTTTCATCAATATTCAGGAAGTATTGACTTAAAACAAACTTGTACATCTTGCTGAAAACTTAAGTTAGTTTTGTCCTATTTTAAACTGTGATCATTAATGGCACAAGAAGAAAGCCAGTCATTGAATTAGTGCAAATCATGCTGCCATTTTTTTTAAAAGAGCAAATTCTTTATACTGGCAACCTTCACAAACAAGCCAAACTTGTTTATTCACTTTCTGAATTATTGTCACGACACTCTAACTATCCACACTGAGCACTGTAAAGCCTATAATTAGTCTGTCGCCACTCATGTAACACTGGGACTTTTGTGCTTCTTTGTTGTCTATGTGTGTTTTCCAAAAGGAGGTTAAAGTCAGAACACTGCTGTCATTTAAACCAAGCAAGTACAGAAACACAAGCTTAAAGTATAAAACCTTAAAACATACTTGAGCATCACACAGTCTGACCTCGGTGTGAATGACCTTTTGAGACGCTTGTCCAGGATAACAAAGAGAAATTTAAAAAATAGGACAAAAATACATCTTGGTGTTAATCTAAAAGCTGATTAACGTCATAAAGACTTCGTATAGCTGCCATTTTTGAAACAACCAATAAATATTACATTTTGTACTGATCATTAACACACATTAAAAATGTTGATCAATTTCCCACTTACTATTAATCAAAGGCAACTCTGAACAGGTGAGCTTTTTAGTCTAGATTTAAAGGAAATCAGAGTTTCGGCTGTTTTGCAGTTTTCTGGAAGCTTGTTCCAGATTTGTGGTCCGTAAAAACTGAATGCTGCGTCTCCATGTTTGGTTTCAGAAGGTCTGGCAGGTTGATACGATGACGACGGGTCTTTTATGTATTGTGTTGCTGTGTCGCTCACTGATTTATAAACCAACAGCAGTATTTTAAAGTCTATTCTCTCAGTGGAAAGAGTTTGATGCGCCATGTTCCTGGATTTAGCGAGAACACCAGCAGCAGCGTTCTGGATCAGCTGCATCTGGACCATTAACAGATCTGAAGGCACTGTTGTGGTAATCAATGCGACTAAAGATAAACGCATTTCTCTATATTTTAATCCTAGAGATGTTCTTCAGGAGGCAGACTTTGTAACTGTCTTTATGTGGCTCTGAAGATTCAGGTCTGAGCTTAAAGGTTTTCTGTGAATCGTTTTTCACTGGAAAGTGGGCGACTGATCAGTGGGTCGACTAGTTGACTTGTGATTGTCTTGGTTGTAGGTTCAATTCCAGCTTTCTCCTGCCAGACGTCGACGTGCCCTTTGGCCAGGCTCTTTGACTCTAACTTGCCTGGCGATGTGTGTGTGTGTGTGTGTGTGTGTGTGTGTGTGTGTGTGGGCGTGTGGGGGTGTGTGTGTTGGTGTGTGAATGTGGCCTCAGTGTAAAGGGCCTTGACTAAAACGTTCTCCAGCTCTGTAAGTAACTTCGTATTGTCTCAGAAATGGCCTTGTCGTTCTTGCTGACGTCTTTATTTCCTGGCATTGTGTAAACTCCAGCAAGCCGCCTGCTTTTGTCAAGGTGGTCACAGTTGCTGATCCAAATGTTTTGGATCAGTCGGGCCTGACTTGTACTTTCCATCTTAAAAACCTGTGAAAACAGCGAGGTTGTAATTGGTTTTCCAAACACAGCCTTTCCAATTCCACTTTGTTTTTATGCAATAAACAATGACGTTTCTGTTGGAACAGGACATTTTTTGTTATATGCTAGTACACAAAATGTTAGAAATTAAAGTGGGAGAAGTTATGTTTGTTTCTTTGCCCAAGACCGACACTCTTAGGAAAACAACATGACCCTTGTAATGTTGGGTTTTGAACTCTTGAAGATAAGCCAGAGGAAGAAATATCACAGTCCTTCCTTAGCTTAACGTCCTGATCACAGATATCCTCACATATTGATGAGACCTGGCGGATCAGGTTCACCAACAGGAAACCCGACTCAGCTCCTCACCAACAACCGGCTTCACTGCCGTTCTACAGCTGCAGTCATAAACAGGCCCTTCTGCTTGTGTTCCTTTTATTATTACACTGTTTTCTATTTAAGACTTAACCATGGCCTGGTAAATTGAGGACTGGGGAGGTAATAGTGAGGTAATTTTGTCCCGACCAACCCTTCTGTAGCTCGCTCGGCTTCTCGTTGTCAGAGGTTTTGCAGTAAGTGACCGATGGGGAACCAAAACTGCGACATTTGTTCCGTTTCCAGCTGCTGCGGTTCACTTTCACTTGTGTCAAACGGACTACAAGTTTTGAAAAACCTGTTCCCCTCCTCGCCTGTGGGGGCGCTACACCAAGAACAACTGGAGGAAACAACACCAAAAACCTCAGAAAAAGACAGTGGGCGCAAATTCATTCTTCACAAAATGTAAACAAAATGGAGTAGCGTCAGATTGTAGCGGTTGTAGTGTTTCTCCAGCCAGCGCTAGATTCTTGTTTGTTTTGGTTATGTTTACCCAGAATGCCTTGAGCTGTAGTTCACTTCCTGCTTTTGGAGCGGCCTCCAAGCTGTTCCGTTTATCTGTGCTATGCATGGAAATTAAAGCGGACTAAACATGGCTGGTGGGAACACACCTTCATCTGAGGACAGTTTCTGACTTTACAAACCTCAGAAATGCTAAATTACACAAACAGATTAGAGCATTTAAAAATAAATACCCATCAAAGACCAGACAGGTATAAATAACTCTATAAATAACTCTGTCACACTTTTAAATGAATATGCTTTTTCTGTTCCTGCAATGTTTAGCCCAGGTTTCTTAACTTGCCATCATGTTTATATTTTAAACTGCTGCTGTTTTGGTGACTGAAGGACCGTGGAGGTTTTTTTCTGGGTCCTTGTGTTAAAATCATCTCCTCCTTTCGAACAGATAGTGAGTTTTCTCATAATGGTGATCTGTTTCTGTGACCTCCAGCTCCAGCTTCCCTACAAACTGGTTTGAGACTGATGAGGCAGAAACAGGAAAAAGGAAGTGTCTGAATGCCAAAATCTGCTTTTCTATAGAAATATGTGCAAAACTGTTGATATTCAGAGTGTGGAAAAATACAATTTCGAGATTGCCCTGTTTCCATTAAATAAGAAACACAATTAAAATCACACATGAATACATTTGTTCACACTATAAATCATTAAAACACACTCCTCCTACCACTTCCTGTTGTCGTCTTCTTCATGGTTTCCGTCAGTAGCAACATCCGGTTGTTGATCATGTGACTCGCGTGATGTGACACAAGTGTTTCCAATGCGGTTTTGCAAAATAAACCCCTCATCCTAATTGCAGAACTTTTTGTCTTAAGGTTTTTTTATTTGCCGTGTTTCCCTTAACAGAATTTATTTTCGAAATATCAAATTGTGCAATTATAAGGTCAATGGAAACGCAACTTGTGAGAAACAGCATTTTAATTGAAATGTACGTGCTGCACGACGTAAGCAGTATTCTGTATTTTCTCAATGATCTTAAAGTTTTTCCAAAATCTGTTTGGTCTTTTTAACACATATTTAAGAATTCATACCGTTAAGTTTGAGGAAAAAAAACCTTTGCAAGACGTTTCACTCAGACTTTTCTAAAAAAAAGAAATGATTTATGATGCTCATTAATGCTCTGAAACATTGAAATCTATAAAACGTTATGCTTAATTTTTGTTGACATAAACTCTTTGGAATAGAAACGTTTTGACATAATAACTGCTCTTCATTGTGCAGCACCGTGATTTCAGTTTTGCTTCGCTGTAATAAGAGCGTTTCTGATCTCGGAGACCTGGTGAAACAGACGACCTCCCAGGTCCGTCTAAAGAGCCGCAGATAGCTCATCGCCTGCAGCTGAGGCATCCTTCAGCTTCAAGATTAAAAATAAATGTTTGTCTCTGTGGAGCATCTGAATCATAACTACATGATAAATGCAGTCTGGGATCAGACAGATCAGCTAGATGACACGTCCAGTGTTGCCAGAGGGATTTGTTTCATCCAGGTCACTATTTTTATTTAATATTTTTTTACTGCATAGAGTTATAAAGAGTCCTACACTGTGTTCATGTTTGTTATTTAGCAAATATAATCCAGATAACCACATCTATTACTCCAGCCAGCTGCTGCAGGAAAACACACTGAGAATAACAGCCATGATTCCCCTGAGCCCAGAAAAACCTTCAGTATTTACATACTGAAAACCAAAAGCTACAGGACTGAGAAGTGAACCTGCTGATGTTAGCAGCTTAGTTACTGCCATAGTTACAGGAGACGCTTAGTTAGGAGTTTAAAAAAGAAAAAACGTGTTAGAATGACTGCTAAACGTGGACGTGCCATTACTAAGTCTGATTTCAGGAGAACATGTTCAATAAAAGAATAAACGATATGATTCACTTAAAGGGGCATTGTCGCATAAAATCGCGTTTTTTGAGCTTTGCATAATATTATAATATTAGTCCCTCATCAAAACATGCCTTGACTCTTTCTTGCATGTCTGAAAAAAAACATCCTTTAATCTCCACGGCAACCATTCAGCTGTGAAAAACACCTGGTTGGACCTAGCTCCGCCCTCAAGGAGGAAGCTCCTCCTCAAGGCTGCAGTTTCCAAGTTTCTGCCACACAGAGCAGCTCTCCTCCCCCACTCAGCTCCTTCAGACTAGTCAGCAGCAAATAGCAAACGCCTAGTGGAGCATCAGCTGACCCCATCATAGGAGCCACTTCTCAGTGTAACTCTGGTACAAAAGTTGTTAAAGGGTTAATAGAGGAGCCATGTTGTGATGACTTCCTGAAGGCGGAGTTTCAGAAAGAGCAGGAATCTCTTAAAGAGACAGGGGCCCAATTTAAAGGCGTTAAATTACGATGTGAAATTTTTCTATATATATATATATAGCACTTAACGAAGTTAACACTTCGTTGCGCCATAAAATACAGACAATGATACTGCCCCTTTAAAGAACAAAGTATCAGGTCCACTGGTTGCAAAAACAAACTGTAAAATATTTGACCTCTTACTGAAATCCTAACCTAAAAGACGTTCACAGTTTCAGTGAGAATAAATCTAAAAATCATCCAGATGTCAGAATTACTGCAGAAACATTTAAAAATAGTTTCAGCAGACGGTAGAAAACAGCGAGCAATCGGCTGCTTGTGTCTCCGTCCGTGAGAAGTAACTAAACAAAAGGTGCTGTGCAGGACCTGAGCAGAGCAGCACAGTCCTTTGTGAACATAGAAACAATAGTACAGACTCCTAATGTTGCATATAATGATTATATCAAGTTGCATAATCCTCTGAAATTATGTGAATTATCGGCTGGAGGATTGAGTTGTTTTACTCTTTGTTTTCCATCTCTGCTGGTCTGTTGTTGTTGTGAAGCTGCACAGACGTATTTTTCTGCTGATTCACAATCAGTCCGCTGTTGATTCCTAATTCATGGGATGCATATATATGTTGAAGGGAAAAATACTAATATTAACATTATTCCGTTTAAGTAAACAGTTACCTGCTATCTGAAGTTTTACAGTAAACTAATACGTATGAAGGTACGTGGTAATTAATCATTTTATCCTCATCATGTTTGAAAATCGGGTGAATAAAATAAATTGAACAAACGTGTATTAAAATAAATCCATCTTCTGCAGCTGTTTTTGGCTGCAGTGTCTCCGGTCGTCTTTCTGATGTCCTCAGTAACTCTGAGGAATCTTAGCTCGCCAGTAACTGGAAATAATTCAGTGACTTTAATGTTTCTGGTTCCATTTCTGCAAAATAGGCTGAGATCATAATCAATCATGTCACTGTATTTGGCTTATGCCAAACGCGTCCTTTGTTTTCTGGTGCTTAAATAATTCAGCGTTTTGGACGCATCTTTTCGAGAAGACGGCTTCTGGTTTGTCTCTGTTTGCTCTGACATGTTTTTTTTTGTTTGTGTGTTTTCTTGGAAAATAAAAAAATAGATTTTTGTTTCAAAATGTAGGTACTGTGAGAATATTTTAGTGCTTTTTCTTTTCTTTTCTTTTCTAGCCTCTTGCTCGTTGCTTTCAACTAGCAGGATGCACTGATTGCAGTTCTGGCTGATCTTTGAAAATCCTGACCTGCCGATTCTGATTTTGGCTAATACCAATTTTTTTTTCCTTTTGTTTTTTTCTTTTTTTTTGCCTGAAATGTTGCTAAATGTAGAAAGAAGATCAATGAGCTGGAAACACTGAAGTGAATATTGGTAACTGCAGACACAAATAACCTGGTGGGTCGACCGCGGTTGACCTTTACACCTGGATAATATCGGCTTCACATGTAAATATTGGCTGATCACCGATCTCTCAAAATGAAGGAAATCTGTGCTTATTTATTGGTACTTCCATACTCCTATGCACGAACTTGCTGGGGTGATTAATTTTAAAAAGTTTGTTAGTTTTGTATTGTTTAAAGTTTATTTATGAAAATGCTGAACACATTTTCATCCAAATATGTCATGTACTCTTTCAAACACGTCGTACAGGTTTGATCTGTTCTTAAAAATACCTCCATAACATATAAAATGTTATTTAAAGAAATGTTTTCAACACACCAAGTATCTTTATCAAGCTAAGAAGAAGAATGGAAACATTGTTTGGGAACGCCATTATAACCCTTCCCACATTGATGGGCAGCTGCATTTTAAAGCTCTAAACTGGTTCAAAAGTCTGTTTTATCCTTTTGTCTTTAAATTACTCATTCTTACAGAAGAACAACGTCCACAGAAGCAGAAAATATGGACTTGACCGCATGAGAAGTGCTATGTTTTCTAAAAAGTTACGGCTCATTACCAGGGATAAGGTGTTTACACGTCTCTGTCGGTATCAGCACACACCAGACATTGTGCTGCTGAGTTTCTTATCATGGCAGCAGCTTATCTGCTCCATTCATGCTGCTGCTGTTGCTGCATGTGTGCAGATGCAGCAAAGCCTCAGCATCCTGACACATCACACTTTATCATTTCACAGCGAAGCACATGATGGTTAACAAAAAAACAACAAACAATAACGTAACTCTTTGCATGGTGTTAATAAGGTTAACGTATGAAGCCACGTTAAATATTCATTCATCATTATTCATTTCATTCGTTTACAGTTTAAAATGAACATGTCAGATGTTGACATGAAGAAAAAACATCTTACTTTGTCTCGATAAACTTCACTGGGCGATAAATTGTTCCAGTAATTATCGCGATAAACAATAATGCTGTTGTTTTGAAACCGCTTTCAATTAACATATCGATAACAAGTTTGCCTTCTGAACGAGTAATAAAATGTTATTTTCTGACAAACACTTTGTGACATCAAATATCCAAAATAAAACACAACGAAAAACAAAAAATACAACGGAAATCGAAAAACTCACACAACCGAAACCAATAATGAAAAGGATTCTTTCCTAACATCTGGATCTGTTTCCGTCCACACTGTTTTCCTGAATTAATCACACCACAAGCGTCGGCAGGAAATTTGTTGGTGCATGCTTTTTTTTTCTTTTTTTAATCTGACACAAACACGGCACATTCAGCTGCGCTTGTTATCCCTGCAAAAATGCTTTCTGCTTCTCATGTTTCTGCACGGCATGTAGTTCTCTGTAGTTGTAGTAGAGATGGACAGACATCTTTAAGCATTATGGTTAATTGGAAATGGTCTCAAAAACATGTGGGCAGCATTTGTGCTGCAGGAGAAAATATTGTGATTATAATTGTTTAAACTAGCATGACAACTTCATCAGATAATTTGGGTCTTTTATATGTAAGATTTAATCGCCGATTGGCCTGAAGACGTCAGTGGTTCCCAGAACCCGGAATCATCATCATCATTATTATTATTAGAGGTTAAACCCAATGACCTCTGGTGCTGTCTTGACTTTGAGCTGATTTATCGTTAGCTGCCATCATCCTGCATCACGTCTATGGAAACAGCCAAACAGGCAGAAAAATCAACTCTTTTTGTTGCTGTTTCTGCTTAAAGTTGGTATATTGGTAGTCACCCTCTCCCTTAGGAACAGCTGTTGTTGCAGGTTGTAATCAGATAGACGATAACGGAAACGCACAGAAAGTGACTCGTCAACTATTTCTTAGCCACGTGACCAAAGCTTACTGCTGCGGGTTTTCTCAAAATAAAAACTTGTGACTTGTGCCTGAAAATGACTAGAAACTTTTGACTCAATCCATTTAGTCAATAAAAATATTTTTTTGAGGACTTATATTCCAAAAATGTTGGATAAGAAAGCATCTGCCTAATTAGCGTCTGCGAGATTCAAATCCCACTGAAAATTGAGCAGAAGTAACTGCGTCTTGATTTCGGGATTCAACTCTGTTTCATTTGAAAAGACGGTGCTGGCTGAAAGTCTAACGGTTTTCACATTAAATATTTACTGCGGCTTCATCAGCCTCTACTGTCACGGAGATGGAAACTGTTGACAGCAGTGACTTTAAACAAACATAAGAAAAGAAAAGAAATATTTTTCCATAAGTGGACGTGCTAACAGAGACACTACTAGCTGTAGCAATGTGATGTGAAAACAGTTTAAAAAAAAACGCAGCTAAAAACAAAGTTTGCATGCTAGCTAGCATTAGCGCTGAAGAAAAGCAAGCCGCTAAATGAAGTTTGAAAAGCAGCTACTAAAATAAGAGTACAAAGGTTTTTGTAATAGACACAGAAACAAAGTAATTAGTAACAATAACAATTTTTTTAAATCCTAATTACTGCGAAACCAGTCATACAGATAAAAAAAAAAGAGAAATATTACCTGTTGAATAAAACAGAAGACGCTCTTTGCTAATTGTGCTAACACGCACGATGTACCTTGAATTTATCTGCTGAACAAATGGAAAACCACGTTCCTCCACTCTGTCAACGTCGACCTTGAGATTTATGAATGCTGAGAAACACAGAGGTCAGCATTATGATGGAAATGTTTTGTGAAAGAAGGTATCCAGGTTGTCTTTTTAGATATTCGTCATTAATTTGTCCACATCCACAGGCAGCCGGTTAATGAAGGCGTCCATTACTGGATCACGGTTCCCATAAAACGGTTTGTTAAAGACATACTGTACTGCATAACAAGTTGTTTTACTTCCAAAAGCCAACAATGCCGACAAATTGCATCTGAAACATAAATGTAACAAAATATGCAATAATGATGGAAGTCAGATCGGCTCATTCGCTGACAGTGTGACGGGGTTTGGCTGCAGAGCTGCGGGCCAGATTTTTTTACTTCCATATGTTTCTCATGGAATCCAAAAGCACAACATATGCTTTTCTAACAGATTGAATTTGTCCTCCTCCTGTTTATTTAAACTGACTTTCACTCATTAATGGGCAGAAGATTAAAGGTTCCACTCTGGCCTGAGACCCTGAAGAAATACAGAACTACAGCGAAATTCGCAACATCAACGTTCAGATCTCGATGCGGGACAGGAAATGTGGACGTCGGAAGCCGCAAGCGTGGCATTCCAGGCGCGGCCTCATCAGAGTGCCCGGTTTGACCCTCAGGATGAGAGAACACACACTCCGCGGAAGAGACACGTCATCGCACCGCTCTCCAGACCCGCACTCTGACAGACTTATTTGCGTCGTGTCCTGTTATTAATTACTGATATGGACAGTTTTTACTTTTTTTGTGTGTCATCTGGAGATCAGACCTGCCTCTATTGAGCCAGGGATCATGTGAAACTGTAAGGGCTTCAAAGGAAGAGTTGAACCCGAACGTCCCTGACGATCAGCCGGCCGTTCTGCGTCCACAGATGGCCGCAGAATGAGCTCTTCAAAGTCGTTTCGCTTTTTCAAGCTCAACAGCAGACCTATGTGCTCAGCTTGATGTTTCTCAGCCACGTTTGTGCTCAAAAGGTTTCACAAACACCATTATTCTCAATCTTATTTTTATTTAGTGGTGTCAGAGTAAAAACAGCTGAACACCAGTGAATGTTTTAGATTTTAGATTTGAAAAATATGTTACAAACTTGGGAGCAGCCTCTGACTCGGGACCAAGTTGGGACCGTCTTCCGAGACGGGACTGTCCTCTGAGTCGGAATCAGATTCAGAGTTGGCACCTGTATCCGAGTGGGGACCAGCCTCCGAGTCCCTCTGAGATGGGACCGTTCTCCAAGGCTGGACTGGCCTTCGACACAGGACCGACCTCTGACTCGGGACCGACCTCGGAGTCCGGACCATCCTCCGAGTCGGAACCGACCTCTGACATGGGACCGGTCTACGAGATGGTTCCGCCTCTGACTTAGGAGCAGCCCCCAACTTGGGGCCGGCCTCTGACTCGGGAGCAGTCAGAGGCCGGTCCCGACTCCCGAGTGGGACCTCCGACTCGGGACCGGCCTCCTAGTCGGAACCGGCCTCCTAGTCGGAACCGACCTCCGAGACAGGACTGACTTCTGAGACCTGACCGACCTTTGCCACAAAACTAAAAAGAAAACATTAGCAGACATTGAGCGCTTGCTTTGCCAAGAGTCAACTCTGAAACAGGAACAGCCTTCATCTATTATCCAGGCTGTTGGAGAACTGTTGGATAAAGTGAGACCCCTACAGGACAACAATGCATTTTGCCCGCTACCAGTTTTCTATGGAGTTACTCCCATCCCTGCTGGTGAAGAGACACTGGAGAATTGGTAGGAGCAGGCACAATTAATGCTCGATGAATGTGATTGTTCTGCCAAGGAGAAGCGGAAGAGGATTGTCGAGAGTGTAAAGGGGCCAGCACTTGAAATAATACAAGCCATACGCTGCAATGATCCAGACACACCCCCTCAGAAATTCTTGGAGGCAATTGAAAATGTATTTGGCACAACAGAGTCAGGTGAAGAAAATGTGGCTCAGAATAAACAAACTTTTGCCAGAGTAACATTGTGTCAACTTGCTTCCTCTGTGATCCACAGGTCTTGGTTGCACAGGACTCGTCTGCCTGTGCACAACTCGATACTGGCTCAGATTCCTCTAGATCTGACTGAAGGATGAAGGCATGGCTCAGCTCCTCCTTTTGGATGAACTGGTTAGTAACCTGCTCGCCGCTGATGTCGGTGCAACTGGAGTTGACCCAACCACACTTTCAAGAACTGATAATGTGTCAGCAGGTCAGACTGACTGTCCTGCCTCTCTTCAGCAGGACATCATCAATTCAAGCCTACAGACAGCAACTCCAGAAACAGACATTCCCTTGCAGCCAACACAGACAGCAGGAGGCTCCACTGCTGACATCAAATCACAGCAAGTAAAACTGGTAAGAGGAGCCCCTCTTCCTGTGTAGGAGACAAGATACTGAGGTTAAACTAGAAAATTCCTTAAGAAATTTAACTGGGGTCTGCCAAAGTGCCCGTCGGTTTAGACCCAGCGTTCTGATGCTAAACATTAGCATCAATGCTAAGCTTGGCTAAAACATTACAAAGTAGCCTATGGAGAGTCACAAGAATGTTGACTAACATGGACTTGCACCACTAAGTATGTTAAAATGAGTGTATAAGCTAAAATTAGCCAAAATGCTCATGTTAGCATGAAGCATATGGAGCATCACTGGCATGTTGTCTGTAAATGACTTACTCCATTCAGTATACTAAACATGGCTAATAAGTAAGAGAAATAGCTAATACCTTATTTAAGGTAAAAGGCTAATGCTAATGCTCAGCCTTGCTGTGCTAATGCTAATGCTAATACTCAGCCTTGCTGTGTTGCTCCTGCTGTCAGGAGCAACAGAGGAGAACTCCAGTAAACTGAGACGTTTGAGGAAGGAAAACCCAAAAGGTTTGATGCAAGTCATACAGTTTAAAAGACAGTTATCCCTCATACCCACCACATGTCTGTAAACGTTAGATTTTAAGGAAAGTCACCAAAAAATAAATCTCTAAAAAATGTTTTCGCTAAGTTTTCTGGCATTTAGCAAATAGAAATGATTTGGATAATTTTATCCAACCTAAAACAAGTGTTGTTGTTTTAGGTTGACTTATCTTCAGACGGTGAGAAGGGGAAAAAAGGTGTGAATGCATTTTGATCCTGCGTATGTAAACTTCTGGCTTCAACGGTAAGACTCGTGCGTTGAGGTTTTGGATTGTTTTTTCCAACCGTAACAGTCGGCTTCCAAGAACTGTCCAGAAGACGGCCATTGATGACATTAACGACGGCCTTCATTAAAACTCGTCTTCATTTCTTCCAGTGAGTCACTCTTTGAGCGTGGAACTGAGTGTGCCTCCGTTTCCAGCCACAGCAGACGAGAACTGGAGAAGAACTGGAGCAGTGTTTTACTTTACATCAAAATGTCCTGCAGTCTTCACATAGTAAGTGAAATCTGCTGTTACTTGTTTTCCGTCTGAGTCAAAGCTCCTCTAAGTCCCATGAACTAAGCACAGTAGCAGCCAGAGTTTCTTTTAAATTTTGGGGTTTTGTAAGACCTGATTAATCTTCAGCAGAACAGCATTGAAAATGTATTTTAAGCAATCATTAATTGGGAGCAGAGAGAGAGCACTTACTGTAAAATATGGTTTTGCTATTAACAAAAAAGAGAGACAAAATGATTACAAATATAAAGCAGCACTAATATCCCAGAGAAGTACACACTTCAGCTTCAAAATACAAAGTTTGACGTGTTTTTGCACGCTTCAATCTAGAGAATGTTTTTTCTTTTGGTGAATTTAGTTTTTATGAGATTATTAATAGATATTATGTTTTAGAGCGTCAAAGAGTGCCTAGTAAAGAAATGACTGGAGATTTGCTTTGTGTATTTTCAATTAATTACTAATAATCAGGTGTAGATGAGGTCAAATTCAATTTTACAACAAAAAAAAAATCTACTTAAGGCAGAGGAGCTTGATATCCCCCCAGATTCTCAAATGTTGCTGTCACCACATAGTGACACTTTCAAGAAATATGTCAACAAATATATATTTTCATAAAAGTTATAAAAAATATATACTGAAGCTTTAAGTCTAGAGTCACTGTTTTCACTGTTTTTCAGAAATGTGAGCGTAAAGGACAGGAAGCAGCTTCATACCGGCGAAGTCGTGCAAGCTAGTGCTAGCTACAGAGTCGTTAGCATTTTCATCAAAACTCCTCATTTAGACGGACTGAGTTTTATAGGGTTATAAAGTCAGTATAAATTCTGGTTACCTAGATTGACGTCAACAGCTTTGTTAAATATCTATGCTGGATGTGAATTATTCTTGTTAAACCCACTACATGCTAGCTTTAGCATTAGTAGACATTTGCCACTTTCAAGCGTTGAAACTGATGCCGGTTTTTACCCATCAGTTTCTAGTGTTCCAGAAAATGAAAATGAAAAATTATGTTCTGTAATTGGTAAAGTTACCACCTGGCATACTGTAAATACTTTATATATAGTGCTTTTCTAATGATGAAGTGCTTCACTTTCTGAAATGTATCGGTCAAATAGGAAACTGTTTGACTTGTACTCTAAAGACAAAAACATTCATTTAAAAATCAAATTTAGCACCTTTAAAAATCAAATATTTAAAGTTAAGCCAAAAATCAAGTTATTTTTGTTTCACAGAAAACAAAAAGGAAAAAGAGAAAAACATCAGCATCTCAAAAATCTTATTTTTTAAAGTTACCATTGGCTCTGTGTTTTGCCTCCAATTATCACCATAGAAGAATCCAGACGCTTTGATGAAAGTCAAAAATTTTTAATCAGAACATAATAATAAAAAAAAGAAAAAGATCCAAACAGAAGAGACTTCCTTCAGATCATAAAAGCTTTGGACAGTCTGAATCAACAACGATAAAATGACAGATTACATTTATAAAAACAAAAAGATCACATTTCCGTAAAGTCAAAAATTGGCTCAGCTAAACATGGAGTGAGAAAATCCCGGTTCTGCCGACAGTTTGTGAAGAGAGTAGTGATTGTAAAACGGATCTTCCTCCAACATCTGCACTTCTTCTCATTGACCTCAGCATAGATAAGGTTTACTTTTCCTTCCATACGCACAAACATTTCAGCTAGAAGGCTACGTTTTTGTTGTGAAGCTTCGGTTCTTAAATGAGCAGGACAGCATCGTTTCCTACGATGAATCTCTTGCCGAGTTTCTGAGTTTCATCCGTTCTGAAATGAGGAGGTTTACAGGAAGGAGAATCACCCTGAGAGGCTCGAGCCTTTCCAACGGAGCTGAAACGAAACAAAAACACCTGGATGGCGAACTAGGCAGGGAGAAATCAACTGGTAGTCCAACAGACGGTGATAAAAACTCACACCGAAGCAGAGACCCTAAAAAAGGTCCACAATAATAAAGAGAGAGTTTAGATTTTTACTTTAAACTGAGGCTCTGGGAAGTTATCAGTAATCGTTCTCAAACTTGTGATTGTACTGCAGCCGATATCGATCCGTTTGATGAGCCGAGACTCATCCGTCAAGGGGAGGAGGAAGTTTGTATTCTGGAACAAGTTTTCATTTGTACAGCAGCATCCAAAGGCAGCACAATTCCTCCGCTTTTCCAATGTCTCACAGCAACGAGAAGAGCAGAGCACAGTTGGCCGTTAAAGAGGTAACAAACTTAACAGCTTCTTGTAAAAGTGTAGCTCTGGCGGCATGTTCCGTAAAGACAAACATTTTCACTTTGACTGAATGAAAGGAGCGAAAACAGGTTGTGATTTTTACAAGCTGTTGGCTTTCACAACTCTGACTTACTCCGTTTGCTGCAAACACAGGGTCACTGAAAACAACTAAATCTTATCAAGTAATTTGGGTCTAGTTTCTAGTGCTAATATCTTAGTAGACCTGAAATAAGACAAAACTAACTTACAGGCAAGTTTTCAGCAAGATATAAGAGTTATTTAAGTCAGTAATTTCTTAATATTGATAAGAGGAACTACAGTAGCTCCACCTTCTTCACTTAAAACATGGGAAAAATGTGGTTATAAGGAAAAACAAGATCTGCCAGTGGAACTAGCACTTCTTCATCAATGTTAAGGAATTAATGACTTAAAAAAAGCTCCTGTATCTTGTTGAAAAGTTACTTATATGTTACTTTTGTTACATTTCAAGTGTCCTAAGATATTTACAATAGAAACTAGACCAAAAATACCTGGTAAGATTTTGTTTTTTTACAGACGATGCATTCACAGAGCCTCGCGTCTGAAAATCTAAAAATGTTTCTTTACCGAACGAACAGAAAACATTGAACCAAAATGGTTTTATCAGCGGAGGACGAAAACTGAGAAAACCGGAGAAATTATTGCCCCAAGTTGGTTTTAGACATAACAATAGTGAACTGAACTTTTCTTATGGATGGTGAGCACATCAAGAGACAAAGTTCAATTTCTACAAATAAAAGAAAAAAGGAAAGGTAAAATCACGCGTGTTTAAATAAATACGTAGTTTTATGGGATTTCTTTACAAACCTGATTCAGTTTGTAAGATATAAACAGTATTTACAATTCAGGACGTAATCAGTCTCAGTCTTCCCCCAAAAAAACGGTTTATTCTTGATAGGTTTCTTTTCTGCAAATATCAATCCTGTTTTAGCTTTGCACCAATTAGTTCAGCTAGAGATTTAGCTCATTTTCTATGGATCAGCTCTGACTAGTGACCAGGATGTTAAATGAATTTAAAAAACATGATGCATGGATGGGAGCAGCCTTGTCGATTCTTGGCTCTGACCGCTTAATGAGCAGATGAACGGAGCAAAATTTATTTCAGAACTAAGCAACAAAATGTAATTTTTCTGTTGGACTTCAGTCTACCATGAAATTATGTATGTTACCTTCTGCAATAAGGGCAACAAACGTCCTCTTTATCCTCGTATTCATCGGTTTACACGAAGAGCTACGAATTGAAACTCTTGCATAACTGCATTAATAGCTGGGGAGGAAAAAAACTTGTGGGATAAATGTGTATTTATTGGACTCGTTTTATTCTAAACGCTGACAGACAGATTCTAAACGTTTCGTCGGCTGCCTTTCAGTTCAAACACGAAACGTTTTTTAAGACCAACAAGATTTCATACTGCAGGGCTCAGCAGCTGGAAACGCAGTCAGCATACTAAAGAGTTCATGTCCGGGACTTAATCTCTGATTTACATGTACATGACTGATAAAAAGTTACTGCTCTGACTTTATGTTACTTTCTGCCCAGCAGGTTTAAGCTCCTCTTGTTGTCATAGCGACGTACTGCATTGAATAGTAAAACTTGCAGCTGCTATATTCAGCTACCAGCTGGATAAGGTGTGTGATTTTATGTGAAGTCAAAGGTTTTGTGACTTGACTCTTTATTTGCTCTGGAGAAAACACATATATTAAAAAAAAGAAAAAGACTTTATGCGAGGAATAATCCAGGAACTTTCCCGGACCGACAAACGGTCGCTACCGCTGACCTGAGACGTCTCTCTTCGTACGGTTTTGGCGGGAAACGTCAACAGGGAGATTTTCCCCACCGCGGTTCACAGCCTGACGGAGTTTGTGAGTTCAGACCGCTCAGGCAGTCTGACGTCCATTAACAACTTCCCATCAGAGGGCCTGAATTCACGGCGTCCGCCTAGCAAAGAGGTCTAGCCGGCGTCCTGTCACAGACCAGAGGCCTCGTTGGGGTGGTTCGGTCCGTTTACCTGAGAGAGGAGAGAAAACAGACTGAGTGCACAGTTAGCATGAGAAGCTAGAGCTGTTCTGTGATCATTTCCCGGATGATCCGTCCCGCTGTGTCTTGGTCGAGTTAATATATTACCTGAATGACGTCAAGCTTCAACAAACTGCAAACATCAAGACTATTATGAACAGCGCAATAAACGTGAAAACAGCCACAAATGAACGAGTCCGTAAA
This sequence comes from Poeciliopsis paucimaculata, assembly GCA_903067055.1. Lineage (NCBI taxonomy): Eukaryota > Metazoa > Chordata > Actinopteri > Cyprinodontiformes > Poeciliidae > Poeciliopsis > Poeciliopsis paucimaculata. The sequence continues at coordinate 82,900 of CAEGAD010043224.1, forward strand.
GTCGTGCAACTAAATGCCATTATAATTATTAATATTAAGATAATTGTCACAAGTCTGTGCAGCCATCTGAGTTGTGGCTCAGATGACTGAGCCACAACTCAGGAGGAGCTCTGTGCGCTGCGACAGCAAACACAGGGCCGCCGCAACGCACAATCTGGACGCTGGGGCGCAGAAGGGGGGGGGGGGCAATTTATGGGTTTCACAAAAACACGCACAAATTACCAAATTACTAAAGTTTTTTCTGTACCGTTGTAACCATTAAACAATCTCCCCTTCAGTTCAACCTTATAAGTGGACACACGTTCTTGATGTAACTATAATAAAATAACTTAATTACTAAAAGGGAAATACAAACTTCACAGGTGGAGGAGCGTTGTTGTTGTTAGCAGCTGCTGACAGTAACTAAAAAAGTTACTTTTAATGTAACTTAGTTACTTTCCAAATCAAGTAATCGGTAATCTGACCAAGTTACCTTTTCAAGGAGGAATCAGTAATCAGATTAAAGTTACTTTTTCAAAGTAACTAAGCCATCACTGCCACTGGGTATGACTGGGCATAGACTCTCATTGGAGAGTCGGTCACTGGCCAGCCGACCCCGTTGTGTGTTACAGAACAGAGGTGGGTTTTATTTTATTTTCATGGTGAACCAGGGCATGTTGAAAAAGCTCCAATTTGGACAAAAATGAAGGAATATGCTAAGTGTACGAGCCATAAACGTTACAAGACACCAATGGCTGTAGTACCAAAGCTAACGTTCTGTTGTTCTAAAGGAGTCATGCAGTTTTCATCTGCGGTGAGAGGAAGAATGTTACTGGCTTTGGTCAATTAGCCAGATTTAAATAAACAAGCTAAGATCATCCTTAGCTTTTCATTTTTATTTTTTGATGATCAAAGGGTTTTTTTTCAATTGCTTTTATGAAACATTGTTCCAAGCCTTTGTATCATTAATAGAGGATCTTCAGTGACGTTAAGCTATTCCCTAAATGGTTTCAGCTTCTCAGGTTTGCTTTCCAGAAAAATGACAGCGACCAGGGTTTGACACAATTACTTGTAATCCTTTCACTCTGGATTGAGGCGTGACTGGTGAAATGTCAGCTGAGATTAAAGGAGAAAATAATAAATAGCTAGTTTTTATCAGTAAATGTCTGAGTGGAGTGATTTTGGGGGCGGAGTTACCGCCCTCTGCCTTGGTTCATGACTTGTACTGTGCCTGGGCCAGGCATTAAACATTGATGAAAAACCAAAAGCAGCGATTCTACCCGTATGTTTATCAGCGAACATGGAAGGTGGGATTTTTTTTTTATATATAAAGAAATGCTGGAAGACTTTGTGGGCGCAAATGATATACAACCAGACTAGTCTGAACCTGGATGACTTTTTTTTTTTTTTTTTGGCAATATCGACTGTTAAAAAATATCAATATGAATATTTTTTTTTGTTTTTTGAGGGGGACAATTTTACAACAAGCATATTTCATGATTTTCTTTCAACTGATGTTAGCTCAAGCACACTTTTCAGTCCCCTTTGAGCTCTGGACATCAAAATGCAGTCTAGCTTCTGTGCTGCTTACAATTCAACATGTGTTGGCCTTCTAAAATCATGAACTCGCAATGCTCACAACATCTGGATCAACTTCCCACTGCAGGATCCACTGCAGGATCCACTGCAGGTCCACTCCCCCGCCGAAGCGACGGCTCAACTCAAGATTGCGATTGTACGACTGCTTTTGTTTGTTTTAGACGTTCGCAGGGGATAAAGGAGCTCAAAATGCGTCTAATCTGGCTTAAAACTCTGAAAAAATGTCTTGTTTACATACAGATGTGTTCTGATTCTCTTCAGACTGAAGGATGCTGGTGAAGGGCAGCATTAGTTCATGACTGTCCGTTAGCTTTTTTTTGCAGATGATGCGTTCCTATTTGTATGACTCAAACTGAGCATGTTTACTTTCTGATATGTTCTGATATTAAATCCTCCTTATGTGACTCGTTATAATTATTCTAAGCATCTAAAGAATTTATTTTTTGTCTCACAATCAAAATGTTTTTAATGAAGAAATAAGACGCGAGTAGTAGAGGAAGCTTTTTTCGCTAAACTGGACCAGATGTCACATCACAACATCTCAATAAAGGATAAACACAAAGGAACATAAACACACACCTTTTTTTCCCCTTTTTGGTCAAAAATAACAAGAAACTATTTTGTCTACATCTAACTCAGATATCCAGCGGATTCTTTGATTTGACGCGGTTCAGGAACCGACACAGAACGCTCTGGACTTCGTCATCCTAATTGGATGTGGAGGCAAGCTGATTAATAGGTGACATTTTTAGAAAAGCAAGCATGCATTACTCCAATCAATCGCTGAGTTTTTTTCCCTCCCGTCATCTCGGAGGAATATCAAACTGAGATAAAAGCGCGCTCAGAAGTGCCTGGAATTGAACGCACATGGGTGTAAACACATTACAGAGCTCGGCCTTGGAGACCCCGCAGAAAAATCAGTGTCGAATTAGGGTTGCATTAAATTACAGTAAATGGAGAGCGGATGTTCACCCTGGGTGACTCAAAACACAGGCTTGTTTTAATGTTATTAAATTAGAATGGGCTATAAATTGTGGACTTTCTTTGCCTCGTTCCATTTGGAAAACCAAGGAAGTGAACCTGTTCAAACGTAAGAATTGGGCTCCAACTACATATTTCTCAGGCTAAACCCAGTCTGGCTGTGTCAGGGTTTACCGTTTGTGTAAATTCATAACCAGAGAGGAGGATATCAGGGCAGCAGCCTCATTATTTCAGGTCAGAATGCGAAGCGTTTCAGTTTGCGGCCTCGGAAAAGTTCAGACGATCACCAGATCCAGATCTGACTACCGTCATCCATCACTTAGGAAAACAACAAAAAAAAAAAAAGTGGTTTGTATTTTCAAGCTGAAGGAATGTGGACAGAACGGAGAGAAGGAGGAGAAAAAAAAGCTTTGAAGGTGATGTAAGATACCAACCAAAGCTGGTAAATGTACAGATTTTCTCATTTTTGAGCATGTTTAAATGTTTCAGGTCATTGAGCCAAATCAGACACAAAATTTATTTTTCTTGGGGAGAAATCTATCCAAACCAACGTGGCCCTTTGAACAAAAAATCATCACCCACCAAGCATTTCAGGAAAAAACAGCAGGCCTACAGTCAAGCACGGCGGTGGCTGTATGATGGATGGGGAGTAACCAGCTATAAATTATAAAAACATTATTTCTTAATTCGGCTTATGGATTAGGACAGTGATCTGAAGCACATCAGGTAGTCCACCTCTGAATGGATAGGAAAGAAAACTGTGTCCTAGTCAAAGTATTTATTTTTTCTTCACAGAGGTCCAGGTTGATTTGAATAGCTTTTTACCCCTTAATAAATAATAATAATTAAAACACCATTTTGAAAATATTTAACTGAATAATGTCAGTCTGACATTAAACTTTTATTTAATCTGAAAATTATTTAGAGCTGTAGTATATAACTATATAACTTTTTTTTTTTTTTTAATTAAAGTTTGTTTCTTTTAACATTTTTATTAAAACTGGCACCATTTCATCACAATAAAATATCAGACAGATCATCTGTGACAAGATCAAGCTCCTCCACCTCCTTCCTCATGGATACCACTGCCATCTGAGGAAATGCACCAAAAACAACCAATGAGAGCCAGGAGGCGGGTCTTAGCGCTGTCAATCAATCTAATGTAAGCTGCCAAATGTGCTAATGGCAGAGAAACAACTTAGTTACAGAAAAACAGTTTCTCCCGCCATTATTTGTGGTCGTGCTAGCTAGCCTTAGCATTCAGGCGAGCAGCAGTCTTTACTTCCTGCACAGAGCAGGAAGTAAAGATGTGATTGACAGCACTAAGACCCGCCTCCTGGCTCTCATTGGTTGTTTCTTGTTAGCGGGAGATGATGGAGGAGCCTCTTTTTTTTTTTTTTAACACATTCTCTGCCTCATACCATACTGACAGTTTCAACAAATATGCAAGAAAAACATTTTATATTATCTACATACTGCAGTTTTAAGTGTGGGGAAGAAATTAAAACAGGTGGCAAGCAGATTTTCGCACTAATATTTTAAAGACAGTTGATAAAGACCACATTCACATTTCTCCCTGTGACGCGGTCTTGGCGCGCGTTCTTACTCGTGCGTCGTACTCCAGGACGAACGGAGGAATGTCAATCTGCTCGGGTTTGATGCAGGTGAAGAGCTGCGGCAGGTTGTCCAGGTAACGGACCTTCTCCTTCAGGCCCGACACGCTGAAGGTGGTGAAGAACCAAGTGGAGACCTGCGCCGTGTGTGGACACAACGACAACAACAGCGTCACGCATGGTGTTTCGTGTTTATTTGGAGCTACCGAGATTGTTAACCCGCCATAACGGAAGATAAAGTAAATACAGCTTTCTAAAGAAAACAGCAGAAGTCGATTAAATCTAATGGCCCTTTAACGATCCCAACAAAAGCCTAGCCATTTGCAAAAGCACTGCGGCTCTTCTAAACAATGAAGAAACGAACATAAACCAGAACCCACCCAAGCTGGAACCTTCCTTGCCAAAAAGGCAAATATTTAGAAGTAGAACATTTTGTGTGTTGATCGCCGTGAGCATCTAATTGCAATGGAAGTGGTGCAGATTGTCTAATAAAACTACATTTGGCAAAACGGTGAAACTTTAAGAACAACATTATTCACAACTTAGAGATGATTTAAGTTAATAAAGGTCAGCTCCTCAGTATCAGGATTACAGCTGAAATTTAGCTGTTGCCATTAATTAAATAAACTTAGTTTTGTTTTACGCTTGAGGTTAAACTGAAAAACTTCTGATTCCGCAGAATCTTTGAAGACTGTTTTTAGCAGATGTTATATGATTTAAGTTTGTTTCTCAGACTTGGACCAAATTACGACAGAGTATTAAAGTCATACAAATAAAAAATAAAAAAATCTAATGGAAAAAAGTATGAGAATAAAGTAATATAATTACAAGAATAAATTCAAATTATTACAAGAATAAACTTGTACAAAAATAAAGTCATAACACGAGGATAAAGTTGAAGTTATATGAGAATAAGGTCAATATTTTGAGAATAAAGTCTCAACATTATGAGAATAAAATCATAGTGTTACAAGAATAAATTTATAATAATATGACAAATAGGAATTATTTTTCACTGCAAATTAAAAAATGTTATTGTGCAGAAACTACAGAAGTGTCACCCGTCTCTTTTAGTAAAACTACAGTTGCTAGGCTACGAGTGGCATCACGTCTGAGCATCACTACAGTGTTACTGTAACTGAAAATGTTGCTTTAGTAGTTGTGATTTAAGTGTTTATTAAACGAGAAACCTGCATACTTTTAAAACTACATTAACCTGGCACTAATAAATGTAATGGATGATCTGGTTTTTGTTTTTTTGTTTTTTTAATCACACTGTTGTAGATTCTTTCAAATCAACACCACCTCCACCATAAGGCATCAACAAATTAGAAAGCTTTGCAGAAAGCTCAAACAGCTAACAGTGCTGTAGGCGCCGACTCCTACCTTTGAGCGAAACGTTGGATGGACAAAATAAAAGGCCCTCAGATTCTTTTTATACCTGCAACACAGCAAAAAAACAGCAGAGATGAGACAGAATCCGTCTCATATCTCGCTTTTTAAGAAAAAGAAAAGGAATCAGTGTGAACTTGGAGACTGTGGAAAGGATGAGATAATGACCAATATATTAACAAAACAACATGTGCAAAGTGAAGTCACTGTAGCTGCACTTCTAAAAGTGTGGGTTTGAGGTCCAAAAGCCACAAATTTTCCCAGCAGTCAGCTCCAACCTGTCCATCAGCGATGAAACAATTACCACACAGTCGTACAAAAACACCAGCTTTCCCACAGAGACCACAGTGTCTGTGTTGTTCACTGAAAATGTACAACAACTCATTGAAAAAGCGTGACAAATAAGTAAAGACGGATATAAAATAGGCTTCTCCACATAACAGCCTCTGGCCAAGGTCCAAACACCAAGTTATGTCATTTTAAAATGAAAGCGGCTTCCCAATTCTCCCAGCAATTAGAGACACATGTTTAGTCAAAAAGTGTCCACAGATCAGCTCCACGGGCCAGAACAGGAATCAGCCGTGTGAGCTCAGCCGATGTGTTTGTAACCATGGCTACTCGGGGGCGGGTCAGAGAAAGTGATTAGTCATCAACAAATGCAGCAATAAGAACAGATACAGAACAAACGTGGCCATTGTTGAGTCTGAATTGCTGAAAAGTTGGTAAAAAACCCTCAAACATAATGACAATCAGCCAAACTCTCAAACATCTTTCTCATTAACGTGATTCACGACAGCTGTTTGGTGAATTCCTTTGTTCCGCCTAGCTGGGCTTGATTCATCATTTTATGACATCTTGAGACATTCGCTGGAGTCAGGAGGTCGACCCTGAGCTCTAAACTTCCTTCAGAGGTAAGCCTAACTCTGCGGTATCCGAGTCTGCAGCAGAAACGCCCTGCTGAGGTCACAAACCGATGTTAAGGTGGTAGCTACCTCGGTGTCGGGAGAAAAATCATGTTTTTGTTTTAAGATTTAAACCAACACAGAGACACAGTTCTTGACTTTCTCTCAACAACTGGGGCTTTGAAATCTCTCATAATCCAAAAACATCTGACTTCAGCAAACCTGACGGTGCCCAAAGCTCAGCTGCTGAATGTTCATCTGTGCTTATTGCCTCTTTATGTTCACTTAAATTGGGCAAAATTGAACAATTAAACATCTGCGCTTACTATACCTCGCATAAATACTTCAGGATGTTTTCAAGCGTCACATTAAATCTCAAACTTGAACATATATTGCAGCGTCTCATGTGGCAGACCAAGGTAAAGTTGTTGTATTACTGTAAAGTGGAAGTAAAATGACGAATGGATTCATTTAAACCAGAATAACCCCAATTTATATCTTACTATTGGAGATAACTTCTGGTGTGACCAACCATGGAGACTCAACTACCACCAGTTCTACCTACTTAGTCTACATGACAAATACAAGTAGGTCAGTGCCTCATTCAGTTTTCAGAGAACCGGGTTACCCTGTTAACCTCTTTCAACCCTCTCTACAGGAGAAACAGCCCACTCCCAGATTAACTGAACCAAATTGGTAACATGAGGGTTGACTGACGGATGGGAAGTTGAAACCACACGATTACCACAAGAACTGCAACATAGATAAGACCCCACAATAACTTCTCAGTGAACCAAAGGAAATGAGTCAGGTACAGACAGTAGAGCCTCACAGATGCGTGTGGGGATGCCCAAGTAGAAGCAGCAAGAGGAACACAATCCCTCTGGTGGACCGAGCCCTCAGGTGTGTAAGAGGGTGTATTCCCTGGCACACACAAGCTTCCCTGGTCTCTACCACTCAGTGTGAAAGTCATTGACTGGACAGGGACTCTCCCTGTGTGACCGGGAGTCCAGGACTCGAAACCTTTTTTCTGTTCTGCCCAAATACGCATCAGTTCTCACTGGACAAAGTGAATGTAATCGCTTGTTCTATGGTCCAAAGAAAACTGCTAACAGAATTGAAACGAGGCCAAGGCAAGATCGCTCCACCCATGCGGAAGCGTAACCCGGGCAGAGCAAACCTCTGACAGAAAAACAAAGTTGCACGGTGAAGGTAGTGAAGCTCACGCTGTGACCCACCCGTTGTTATTTGGTGAGGCGTTTTTGCCTCATCAGTCAACAACAAGGCAAAGGAAATGGGGGTGGGGGTTGAATGAGTCCATAAAGTTATTTTTCAGAAAACCATGGAGAAATTGACATTAAAGCCCAGGAGCCTGATCTTAAAAGACTCTATATAACTGATTTGCTTTTGCCAAAAACAAACGCGTTTCATGCGAGACCATAAATTTGTGGAACATGCAGCAATAATCCGCGGCTCATTTTCCGGCCTTTAGACCCAGAGCATCCAGACGCCATAACAAGATTTTGGCTCGAAATATTAGCTTGTCCTGCTGCTCAAAAGTTGGCATTGCTGGCCAATATTAGCCATCCATTTTATTATTATTTTTAATCTTCCAGATATTTGACCGGCTATGATTTCTGTCATTTTCTGCGTTGTGCGCTTATAAAAAGCAGGTGGATATTACTTTATGATACGTAAAAGAGCAAATCTGAACGGTTTTGATCACGTATGGCAGGCTGTGCATGAATATTTGCGCCACATTTGTAGCCACAGCACACATTTATTGCTTTGGACCCGGCTCGATGCCTTAATTTCTGATTTAACCACAAAGCGAATGATGTCACGCTGACAAAACCCTCCATACAGACGAACATGTTGTAGTTATACCGTTGATCACTGTGGCATTCAGCTGCTTATGATCAGCAGCATTTATCCATCTTTTACATTTTTCCAGACTCTGTTTGAATTTTGGCTTTATTCTAAATGTTTTGTATAAAACGTGTCATAACTTCGGCTCCCCCACTGACTATTTGTAACTCTTTTCCACTATTAGTTTTTGCCAAATCTCTATGACCGCAGTGCATTCGTAATGATAAACCCCGACACTTTGTCAGAGGTTCACGTCCTTTCAGGTGAGGGGATTTCACTCATACTATCCCGTCATGACATAGTGAGTTTTAACAAATATGTAAAAGTTGCATACCGCAACTTTAAGTCACGCTAAGTCAAAATGTGTCTGCTGCCTGCTTGGTAACTGGGATTCATGAAAATACCTCCAAAAGGAAGCAGCTTTTCAAGCTAAATGTCAGCATCTACATTACATCCTGTCATCCAAAAAAACATTCAAACAGCAAAACAATCTCTACCTGAAGCTTTTGTGTGGCCATGTGGGATGTATAGATACAAGTTACAATGAAATGTCAGGAGATATTCATAATTTACATTCCACCTGCATTCACTGAGGTCTGTGATGAATCAGCAAAGGGCGTGAAGACGCTCCCCGTTATTGTGAATGACTGCGTGGGGTTTCCCTGTTCCACTGAAAGGGGAAGTGGGACGGAGGTGTTTTCGTTCGTGTTCTGCGACGGCTGCCTCAAAGCTGCACCCGGCCCGTCCGCCATCTTAATTCCCCACCACGCGAACAGACCGCTCGCATAAAACAAAATCAAAACTGTCGTCCTCCGTGTGAACTTGTTACGCAGCGTGAAGTGGAACTAGTGGAAAAAGTAGCCAGATAGAAAATGAATGAGAAAGATTTGGTGAAACATGTTGTGTTTGAAGGTGTAGTGGCTGCATGGATTCCCACAGGTTACCCACAAAAGTTTTTTTTGAAGTTATGACAGGAAGTTTGTTTGTGTGTGGATATGAATCCATATTCTACTTCTGTGAAGGTAGAAAAGGAAGAAGGAGAAAAAAACCTACCCAAAGTAAAGGTACCCGAGTGTGAAATCTTGAGTAAATATTATTTTAGTTAAAAAATAAAACGGATCATTTTAATTATGTGGACTAAACAAAGGGACACACACAAGTACTGCTGGAAGTATTCAGCTAAACAGAACCGATATCTTAAAAAAATACACCATCCAAATCAGATCAGGAAGTAGAAAGACTCTGACAGACATTTTTAAAAGCCAGAGTGACTTGAGATTAAAAGGAGGAGCACAGTGGTCAATGCTGGAGAAAAAAAAACATGTGGATAAACAGAAGTCAATCACATGTAATGAACTCTGAACAGCAGTGAGAATAACAAAAACTCACCATCAGTCAGAATTTCAGAAGTCTGTACCCAGCATGTCAGAAGCCAAAGAACAAATCACGTTGGTAGGGTCTGAATAATTTAAGACGTTCTGACTGTTTTTAGCCAATCTTCAGTATAAAGACAGAAAGTAAAAGAGGAAAAAAACTAGAAACGGTTAAAGCCAAAAGAAGCATTTGCCGTGCTTGGTGTCTTAAAACAAAAAGTGCGTATAATTTAGAGTAAGTCGTTCTTCTCGAACAAAACAGTTCAACAGTAATGAAGTGTTCAAATCAATTCAGTTCAACGAAGGAAAATCCCATTTTATCGTAACTCATTTACAGATCCTGTGGATGGTGACAGTGTGGGCAGGAAGGACCCCCAGTAGCAGTCCGTTTCACAATAAATCAGAAAAAGCCTCTGTTGCTGTCAGACAGCAACAGCCTGTAAACAGTTTCTGGCAAGCAGTTCTAATCCAGCTCATTTGTTTTTGCCACTCCTCTTTGAATTTCAGTCTGTTAAACGCACTGATGGTCGTCTCTGTGTGAGACACTCCTTAAAGGAAACTCTGCATCTCTTTTATTACGGCCGTTAGCTAGTTGGCTACAGTCTCCATTACTCAGCCTGGCTCAGCTACCACATCTTTGAAGTGTGTTGGTGGTTTTAATCATCTTCTATTTTTAGCTTAATGAGGTTTGTGTGCTTTAAAATGTAGCACTGCTGCCAAAAAATTTACCTCTAGAAACTCATTGATCGGTTTCAGCATCTTCGATTGGAAGCTAGTTAGTTTATCAAGCCTCGAATAACTCCATTACTAACTGTTGGCGGATCAGTCCCCAGCATGGACTCAAGAAAAAATAAAGTTCAGTTTGACTCGGGAGAGAGAAAGTTCAGACTGACTTGATGTCGACGACGTCGTAGAGGGTTTTGAGGAAGTCCGAGTCCAGGTGGTTGTGCTCTCCTGTCAGCGTGTGGAAGTAAACGATCACATACTCCTTCACTGTGATGTGATCCATCACATGGATGAAGTACAGTAAGACCTGAACGGGAAACACAAACTGATTTTTAAAAACCCCTCTGTAAAACATGGAGCGAAGAGACGATTGGGCCAGTCTGGCCCAAAAAATGCTTCGGAGATTTTTAAAGAAACCTTTTCCAGGTCAATGAGGGTTACTGGGATGTTTCGTCCAACCACCACCATCACCGTCCTGCCGCATATGTCCACACCTAACAGACAAACAGAAATGTTAAAGAAAATCGCTGGTAAAACGTTTCACCTTCAAGAATTCGCCCGGAAATGTGGTGAGTTCCTGGTGAGCCGTTCAGACCAATCAGGAAGTCAGGCTGGTTTGTCTGCAAGAATACTTTCGATAGCAAGTTTACAGTAAAAAGAAAAAATAAAATAAAATTACACTCTATGCATAATCATTCCGGTGAGATTATATTTCTTCCACAGAGATCTCACAGTTCACATTAAAGTTCTACGATCTCTACAGGAAATACACTCAGATCAGGAATGATAAATGCTCTAATTGTGCTAATTGCTAACATAAAACACTAAACACAGTCTATAATGTAAACAATTAACATTTATGTCAACTGTTAACATTTGCTTTTTAAGTCTTCTATATCTATTCAATAAATGAATAGATCATTTAGCACGACAACCAGTAATAAAACACTGAACAGGATGGACACAAAATCTAGCAGAAACAAGATTAATATCTTGTAAAAGATTAATATTATCAAAAAGAAATAAAAAAAGTTAACAAGCTCCACTGTATGATTCTCTATAGTTAAGATTTATTTGTATCTTTTCAATGAAGCAGAGAAGCAGGCTATTCATTTTTATTATATTTTGTAGTATCATCTCTTCCTGGATTCATTAAACCAGAACAAATAAACAAATATTTTGCTATTTGAAGTTCTTAAGCAGGAGTCAGAATTGAGTAAAATCAGGGCGAGCAGCTCAGAGCGTTACTGAGATACGTTCTCAGAAACTGGCCACAAACTCTCTGATCGGTGCGTTTCTAGTAATTTATTACATCATTTTGTTATTTTCCTTTCTTCCCTGAATAGAAAAACAGACAAGGCAAAAGATATATATTATGATGTTGCTTTTAAAAAAAAAAAAAAAAAAAAAAAAAAAAAAACTCAGAGCAGAGCGAACATTAAAAGTTCTGTGTCTGTAACAATCGCTGAGAGTCTGTCAGCGTGAAAAGAGGCCGGCCCGGATATCAGGCGCATCAAACCACCGACTTCATGCTTGAACTTCGTGACACGTCTGAAACTGTTCTGAGAGCAGAGTTTGCTTAAATCCAATTTGAATGCCCGCTTTCTGTTCTCGGGTTGCAGAACGACAGTAAGTGTCACTGAATCCGCCACAAGTCGGGTAGGTTTGACGACAAAAAGAAACAAAACAAATGACACTTAGGAAAATAAAAACAGAGGAGCAACATGCCTCCAATCACTTTGTTTTCATCTAGTTGGACTTCCGGCTCCTTGAAATGTAACAGAAATGCAACTTGTGAAAAGGGAAAGAAATTCAGCTTCTACTATAACCATTAAATATGTACTTTAAACGTTTCCTCGTTTAAAAATAATCAGTAAATAAAGGTGTCATGGCGAAAAGGAAATCCTAAAACCAGATGCAGGACTGTACAACAACAACAACACTGCCTCCTCCTGGTGACGAACAGCAGCTGCACCTTACAGCTGAGGAAACAAACAAACCCGGTTGATCTCTACCAAACTCACAAACACACACTCAACACACACGCTGGTTTCTGACGCACCGCTCCACTCACTGACAGCATGCAGAGGCAAGACGCTTCAGTAACTGACTGCAGGTTTTGTCTGGATTCGCTGCTGTTTCCATTCAACAAAAATATCAAACAAGATGATTTTAATTTAAGCAGAAGGATCATGTTTGTGTTAGGTTATTTTTGTCTTCAGCGTTCCAATATTTTACATAACTAAATTCAATATTTCTATTCACTTACATTTCTAGATCATCATCCAGTATTTTTGATAACTTTCCATTTGAATACATAATATTGAGGTAGAACTGTCAAGTTTAACTTAAGGCTGCCACAATAAGCAATTCATTAACTGATTAATAATTTCCATTCTGATTATTAGTATTTCTTGGACAAATTACTCTGTAATTCCATTTACAGAGACTCCATAATACATTTTATGTATGGTTTTGGTTGCAAGTTGTTTCTATTTCCCTTTCATTGTTGTCGTGTTTTATTTTGGATATGTAAAATATCCCCCAGCTGTATGCTGTGTACACAATTAAAGTTTACTCGTCTTTCATTATTATGCCATATATTATTTAAAAATGGTCTCAAAACAACAGTGTTATTGTTTATCACAATCATTTATCTGTTATCGTCCTGCTACCATTAAGTCACACAATAATGAGACGATTTAAGGTTTTAGCTTCGATCGTTTGTTTTAAAATCCAGAACTCTTGAATTTTTCCCAATCAAATATTCACGGATCCAAACCGAATGTGATTCTTCTCTCAGTGTGAAAACTTCTGAAGGTGTTTTGTGTGAAACACTCCTAAAAAAGCAGCTTGTTTGGCATTTTAGACCCCAGCTAAAGAACCTCTTGAACAGTTCAACCTGAACGTAAAGCTATTTATAGAAAGAGGATGCAGGAAAAACAACCCTTTTCTGACGTGTGGGAATGTTAAAATCAAGGTGCGATTTGTAAAATCCAAGATAAAGCACCCATCAAATCAAGAAGCTTTGGTTCTGTGTGTTGGTCTACAACATAAAATTTGGGTAAAATACATGGAGGTTTGAAGTTGTAACGTAAAACAGTCTAACTAGTCTTTAAATGCAGAACATGAAATAACAATTGTCTGCCTAAGGATGTTGCACAGTCGATATTTTTGCAGCCTACCGGTCTGATATAAGGCTTTCAGCGCAGCGATGTCTGACAGATCCTCCGCTCTCGCTCGACACAGCCAGCGACTGTAGCTGCAGGACCCAAACACACACAGACAGAAACAAAAAAGAAAAAGAAAAAAAAAGGTTGCTTTTTGTTACACAGTGAATGTAATGCAACTAACACTTGCACAGAAACATAAACCTCCTGTAACTTCTGGTAAAACTGAGGCTCTCTGTGAAGTGGTGACTGATGCTAGACGGCTTCAAATCATCCCTGCTGCGGTTTGGAGGAAATCAAAGCTCTCCACGCGGCAGGTCCTTCGGTTTGGGGGTTCTAAGTTTCACAGAAAACTCTGAAAGTCCATCTGGGATTCCTTCTGAGGCATTCTTTCTTTTCTACACCTGCTTTTGCACTCAGTAAAGTAATGATAGCAAGAAATACAAGTGCAGATGTGTAGAGAAATGCACCAACTGTTTTGGGGGTTTTTTTGGTTTTTTTTAGGCCAATTTTCCAGTTTTGTTTGCCAATTTCTTCACGAGGGTTATAAAGCATGCTAACTTAGTATAAACCTAGTTTTATTTCAACAGTTAAATATCACAAAACACTTGCAATGAAATAAAAAACTTTCCTATATAAAAGGTGATCATCTCTGTAAGTGTAAACTCTTGATATTACTGCAGTTAAAGAACAAACTGTTTGTTTGTGCAACTTTATGTTCGAGTATCAGAGGCTTTACTTGGTATTTAGCCAAACTTCAAGATTCTTCTGATTGGTGCATTAATAGCCGTGTTCCCGTTAACCACTGAATTGAAATTACACAAATATATTTGCTTAATGGAAGTTGTGAAAGAACTCGTGTTTTTCAGAAAAACGTTTTTGAGAGTTTTCAACCGTAGCAAAATTTGTGTATTTCACAAACTGCAACAGAAATGCTTTTTCCGCATCACAAACATCAATAACAGTCTTCTGTGCAGAGGTTGTTACTGTGGGAGAATAACCGGGAGGTGTTTACAAATAAGTCAGAGGAACTACAGACAGTGTAAAGAGACATTTTAAAGTAAAAGGTTTGTTGTTGCTGCTGCTACAGTAGGAATCCTGTTGGTGTTCTTCGCCGCTGCGCACTTTGAACTCGACTTGGTCCATTGTGTCAGAGTGGCGAAGAAGCAAAGTGACTGCAAGGAAAGCTTAGTAGAAAACTGCCACTGTAAATTACAGCAAAGTTTATCCAATTTACTCTTTTGCATTTCCATCCTCTGTCTGAATTAGTGAATATTGGCTGCTTTTTGGAAATCTCACAATTAAGACAAGAGTGGCATTTCAAGAAAACAGAGAGTAATGCTAACCAAGTTTGAATCTGTTTTAAATTAGTAACAACCTGTTTCACAGTACATGCTTTCTTACACACACAGTGTGACATCACCTCTAATTATAATGCAAATGATTAATGACCAGTCAAGGCAAGAAGACAGGCCAAACTATGGTGAAAAGCTGGTATTTATAGTTTTTCAAAGAAATCTGAATAATAAAGACAGACTGAAGATTTACAAGAACTGCAGATTGGAAATCGATCATAAATCTCTATTATTACATGATTACCTAATGGGATATATTTAGCTGAAGACATGCTTTTCGGAAATATTTCCTTTGCTGGGACTCTTACTTTCTCTGGTGCTGTTTCTGTACGGCTGCCTCAGACATCTGGCCCTGGAGGATCAGCTTCCTCTGCTTGTCCACGTCGCCCTCCATCCGAGCGAAGGCGTGATTCCCCACCTGACCCAAATCCAGCTCCAGGCTCTCCTCTTCGCACTCATCTGGACAGAAACAGATGTATTTAGATCATACTCGGTTCTACTGCAGGGCTTCTCGGGTTTCACCAACTCAAATTCAAGACTTAAAAGCCATTTAAGACCCGTATCTCCACAGAAACGTACGAACTTCGTCCAGACAACTGCTGATAAATTTGACAACTAGCTAGCGAGGGTATGTTAGCAGGGAGTTAGCGATAGCATCAACCGCACACTCAAGAGTGCAACTCAAACTTTTCCCTGACAGACAAGTAACATGGCAATAAATAAATATTAAATATAGGCTACCAGATGAGTCATATCAAGACAAAATTCAGCTTATTTAAAAAAAAAAAAAAAAAAAGAATTTAGTACATTTCAAGGCCTTAATTCTACATAAATGGATGCAAGACTTTGTTAAGAACTATTATGTAATTTAAGACCTATATTTTCATAGAAATGTACAAACGTCGTCCAGCTAACTGTTGATAAATTTGCTAGCTAGCTAGAGAGGGTGAGTTAGCAGGTGCGTGTCATACTGAGTGCGATTCAAAGTTTTGTTGGACAGGAAACTCCCAAGAGGAAAAAAAAATGCACAGAATATACTAAATTAAATCTAAGACCTGTGGTTAACACATCAAGAGCCATCTTACTTTTAAACAATAATAATTTAAGACATTTTAAGCTCTCATTTATTTAAGTCTTTTTAAGAACGCGCGGATCCTGTGTTGGACCCAAATGAGGTTCCTCACGGAAACAAAACCCCTTCCTACCTCCAGTCTGTTTATTTCAAAAACACAAACCTGCTTACCTCACTTATGTCAGAATATGTGCTTGTTCTCATTTATTGCAGTACACACACACAGATGCACATGACATTATTTGTGTGCCTTCGGAGTCAAGACCTCGGTTGACAGCATCCAGGCACCGCTTCAATTCCGCCACAACCACATGCAATGCGAACATTTGATCAGCACTGACAGAGCCGTGTGTGGGTGTGTGTGTGTGTGGGTGTGAGGCTGTTGTTGGGCTTCCTCTGCAGCAAGCCTGCTTACTTTGGATCCACCATCTGAAGCCACATCTCCCAACTTTGAAGCTCTGCGCCAGAAGACATCACGGCTCAGGTCAATGGAGACAACAGACTCAAGTTGGAAAACGCACTACATCACTGACTGACACAATGGCTTTGGCTTTCACAGTCCAGCTCCCAGAAACCTAACAATTAGAGCGCATGCGGCTCCAGAGGTCACGCAGATTACTGAGGACACGGAGCTTTGAGCAGAGCCGCGGGCTCGGCTGATATTTTGTGCTTCTTTGACTCGTTTCTGTCAGGAGCAAACAGCTGCATGTGCACTTTTCCTGGGATAATCGGGATATATTCTTTCGAGATAAGTTGAAAATGAATGTTGCAGTAGGAGCAGGAGGGTTTCGTGTCACTGTGATGCTGCGGCGCTCAAACGCTGCTCCCATAAAGAAACCCTACACGGTTACAAACATGCTCTGCTCTCCCTCAAGTCAAACCTCAACATCGACTCCAGTCAGACACATTACATAAAAAAAACAAACGAGTCATATTTCACCTTAATCTTTGTAAATAATAATGCTAAACAGAGGGATTCAATGTGCCACTAAACAAAGATGCTAGTAGCATCAGAACCGTTTAGCGATGGGACCTAAATAAAATGTGTAACTCACCACATTCCTGGATGCTAAAGTTTATATTTTTATCTTGTTTTCTGCTTATAGATAAAGCAAGTGAAGGATCTATTACTTAAACTAAATATATGTGCTCTGTTTCTGTTGCTTTTGCTACATTTGTCATGTTGGCATAGTTTTACAAGAAAGAAAAATCAAAAAGTGTGGTGTGTATTTGTTTGTGACCACAGGGGGCGCTGGTACCTTCAATCAACTTTTTTTTTTTTTTACTTTAATATCTTCAAAATTCAGGTTTTCAGAAAGAAAACTTTTGTTAATACCAATAAATTTGTATGTTTTACTAATAACAATAAAATCCTGTTAATTATGTGAGTGGAGGGCGATGTTAGAGACTCAAATTAAAAGTACTGTATTGATCCCGAAAGGAAAATTAAAAGAATATTCAGCCTGTTTTATCTTCATCACTTTTGATCAGTGGTTTGCAGCTCAAATACAGAATAATCTGATATTTTTCCTCCAATCACTAAATGCATTAAAACTGAGAACCTCCACAATTTTATGTGTAGAAACCTATAACCCAACAAGACAGACTTTAAAGCACTTTTTTCTTTCTTTTTTAAATAAAAAACAGATGGAGTTTAGAGTCATATGCTTTCATGCATGAGTATAATCTTGTGATTTTCTTTTGGCTTTTATTGGATTCAAATCCATTAAACTACCCAAAAATCTGCGGCAGGTTTATTCTTCTGTGTGCAGTAAGACTTGGGAGAAAAAAGTTGAGATTCATCCAGAACTAGCGGCTTGTTACTCAAAGAAAAC
Organism: Poeciliopsis paucimaculata; assembly: GCA_903067055.1. Taxonomy (NCBI): domain Eukaryota; kingdom Metazoa; phylum Chordata; class Actinopteri; order Cyprinodontiformes; family Poeciliidae; genus Poeciliopsis; species Poeciliopsis paucimaculata. The sequence continues at coordinate 100,766 of CAEGAD010043224.1, forward strand.
AGAAAACGCTACCAAAGCCCCATCAGTAAATCTCTCGATCTTTTCGTTGAACTTTTTTTTTTTTAGAATAGAGTATCTAAAAACACCTCCTCATTTTCAGATATCTCCAATATGAGATTCTTGTCTTTAAATAATCTCCACTTATTGGCCAAACCATCATTAAAGACATTTTTGAACCGAGTTCTCTTTCTCAGAACTTTATCTTCAGGAGATTATGAGAACAAGATGATGAGCCCAAAAGAACTAGACTACATTTTGGGTTTTTTAGCCAAAAAAAAAAAAGTCCAAAAGTCAAAAGTGATCTGGATATTCAACCTCAAAGTTTCATAAATGCAGGTTTCTAAAGTTAGACTGATAATTACGGTTTTCGAAGAACTCAGTCCTGACTTCACTTCTGCAGGAAACAGGAGATTTGGTTCCATCTGTGTGGGATTTGTTTCCACCATCTGACTGACACATCGAATTGCTTCCACACTTCATCCTGAGAAAGGAACATTTCTAACCCATGAGCAATTGCTGTTTTGTCACTAATTTCTGTTTTTTATTTTTTTTAAACCCAAAATAAAAAAAGCCTACATCTGTAACATTTAAAAAAAATAAAATAAAATCATGTTTCTCTTGAGAGGGAAGTCGGGAAGCGAGAAAAATATCAAATTGTGCATGCGTCTGCTTGTTTTGCTGACTTCTACGCCAAAAGGAATGAATGTTTGCTCTGATTCCGTTTCCCCAAACTTGATACCGACCGCCTGAGAAATAACAAAATTTTTTTTTTCCCCCTTACCAAATGGATTGTTCTGCTCCAACGATGGGAGAACGTACCTTCCAGGCTGCCTGGCTTCTCTGCGATGCGGATCTGTCTCTCTGGAACCACGGGCTCGCCCTCCGAGTTGCCAATGTCAACCGGGATGAGAGGAAGGCAGCGCCTCTCCTCTTCCTCGGAGCGAGGGTAGTACAGTGGGAGAAGCTTCTTGTACGCAGACTAAAAACACACACATTCATCTCAGTGCTTTTTGTTTTGATTTTTCAGGTATTTACAGACATTTTAGAGCGTTGTCTAAAATGTCTTTATGTATTTACACATTTAAATATGCATTAAAAGTATTGCATATTTTTAACGCAGTGCTTCAATTCAATTCAAAAACACTTGATTTATCCCAAAAGGGTAATTAAATACTGTTGTAACTCTTATAATCCAAGTATTTTCAGAGAGTTAACGTAGATGGTGACGCTGTGGACTCGAAGGAGATCCAGTAGCAGTCAGTCTCACATCAAATCTGAAGCGGCTTCTGACTGAAGACTATTAAGAACTGTGTAAGTTTTGCCTCATACCTTCTGATTTCAGTCGGTCACGACTAGCAGTTGGACTGAATCTTTTCCATTTTGCGCTCGCTACGCTAGCTTGAGGAGCATTTTAAAATATTCGATAAAAATGACTGGAAAACATTAGATTTTGTAATAAAAAAAATTATCAGATGCATTTTATTTTCCCAACTTCCCGAGCGACCACTTTGAGGAACACTGTCCTGGATGACACCATCAGTTGAACTGCTAATCCATCTCATTTGCTTTTGCCGCTCCTCTGTGGCTGCGCGGTTAAAAAACCAAACAGATGTTTGAGTTGAGGATACGATCAATGGAAGAGATGATTTAAACTTCCTCCATGAAGCCTCCTTTTTCAACTCTCCCTGGATTTGGGGTCAAAGTTCAGGTACTATTTCAGCTTTTGATATGCTAATTTGCTGTAAAAACACCTTGTTGATAGGGAGACGCATCGTAGCAACTGTCCAAAGGTAAAGAAGGAGCAAAAATCCCACCATCTGGACAGCATCCAAAAATGGAAGGAATAATTGTCCAAAAAAAAAAAAACAACAACAAAACAACAGCAGCAGCATCAATGCCTCAACCAAAACAAAAACGATGAACAATAATTTACAGAGTCACTCCAACATGCTGACAGAGTGTCTGAACATTTAAACGTAGACCAAACACAATTTCTGACACAGCTTTTGTTTGAATGTACTTTCTTCTAGTATTTGAGAATAATTCTGTAGCGTCAGTATGTATCGGTGTCATACTGACCTCCTCTGTGTCTGACACTGCGAACACCACCGAGTCGATGCTGTTTCCATGGTTCTCCAGGAACCGGCGCACTGTTCCTGTAAACACAGCAAAACAAAAGAACACTGTTGCTGCCGGACGTATCAATGAGATCGACACGCCAAACGAAGCGCCCGCATTTAAAACGTAACATTTGTTGCAGCTTGGGTTACCGTCATTAAATACCCATCACATTGATAATTGTTCACATAGGTGTTTTAAAATGAAACGGTCACAAAGTCTATCAGTAATTCTGGTTGTAATAGATGTTCTGGCAAATGTATCTAGAAGTCAGACCAAGCAATGCCTGGAAGAATTGCAAAAAACCCCAACTAGAAGTGGAGAGAGAGACTTTGAGAAAAACTGTGTTACATGCCGACATATTTTTTGTTAACGGTCCAAAAGTCTGATACAAAATCTAAAAGTTTCTTCCATTCTTGTTGGGGTTAGAGAGGCATGATGAGTCGCAGATTAGTTACTGCCAACAAGGTGAACTCACATTAGCTTTACTGAGGAACACAGATGTTGTTCGGCTGAAACTAGACTGCTAATTGCTGTTCCCATCCAATTCTCATGAGAATTTTGAGCAAAAAACCCCCCAAAAAGGTGCGTTTCCATCTACTGGTTTGGAGCGAATCAACCGGGCTGAACAAAGCGTGATTTACTCAAATGTAGATGTTATGCATGCCGGTAATAACGGTAGCAAATGCAAGCTAGCACAGACCACACATCTCTGAGTTTTGTGCCCCTGGTAAGGCAGAGACTCGCCAGTAGAAGGGAGCGTTTGGTCATTTGGCAAATGTGTTTCCAGCTCCCATTAATCGAGTCAAATCTTTCTCAGAAAAGCCAAAAACCACCTCAAGTTAGCGTTAAAAACATTTTTTTTTTTAGAAATTGAGGAAGTTATTTTGAATTTTGCCATTTTAAATCAAACTTTTTGTTAATGCAATACTTCAAAATGCACATAAAAACTGTTGATGAAAACACTGTTAACTGTACGCTAACAGTGTTTCACTGATCTGAACATTTTCAGTCTGAGTTGATTAAGATCACTACAAGCAGGCAAAACATTCACTGTGACATTGACTAGCCTGTTAGCGTTTAGCGCTCAGATGTTTTCTTTCCTTTCCACTGAGCTCAAAGTCACACCACTTCTTTCCATGACAGAACTAATACCAGTAACTTGTCACCGATTCACTCAATCCATTGTGGAATGTATTGGCAGGTAGTGGTTGTCGTTCTTGGGTGTGGTTCCTTTTAAACATCTATGCTAGCACAGTGCAAAAGACGAGAATAGTCAGCGATTTCCTCAAAGTCTTAAGAGACAAACGGTTCTTGACGGGCCTTACTGAAAGCGATGTGCGCTGCGTCTTCCAGTGGATAGCCTCTTTTGGTTGTGGTCAGCACGCAGAAGCCGACAGACGCCATCGACTGTTCTCTGCGAGGGATAGAAGAAAAAAACAAAAACATTTTCAAGAGTTTGTTTGCAAAAAAAAAAAAATTTATGATAATCAAGCCTCAGGGCCATGTTTAATTCAAGACAGTGATATGTAATAAGCTGGGAAAATATTAGAAATACAGTGTGGTTAGACTTGGGACTTAGTCCACACATAGCTGGATATCTGGGAACCCGAATAGTTTTTCATCCACATGTAAACTCTACCGTCATAAAAACAATTGTTCATAAAAACTGAAGTGGAAATTTGAGAATCCTCCTTAATTGCATTTGTGTGTGGAAACTGGAAACTGCAGATTCAGAGTTAAATGCATGTCATTCAGACGCTTTTTGCCTGTTTTTACAGGCCCAACATGGAGGTACACTGCTGCTCAACCTCCATATATCCCAATCGATGGCGTCCAAATCGACACCGCCTTGAGTTTTATTCATTTTTATAATAATAAAATGTAGTTTAACCTCTCTGTCTGACCACACAAATGAATCTCCTGGCATCATGTTTAAATCCTAACAGGAAGTTGTGGTTGTTTTGGAGGATTGTGATCAACTGGCACAGGTTGCAGCTTTGCACTACACCGCCCCCTATTGGTTTGGCATGTTTAAAACAACGCTCTGTGGCGTAATTCAGTGTGTTTGTGTGGATGAACACTTTTCCTAACCCAATCCAGTGTGTACGACGTTATTTTTTCAAACTATGTGGCAGACATAATCACCTTTATAATGTTCCAGCTACTAAGCCTAAGATTTTTATTTAGTAAAACCTAAAGGCATTTCAAAACTAGCTAAGTTTAAAAGGTTGTTTTTCCGAAAAGAAAGAACGACTGAGTAGCTTTTCACTTTGTAATGTTCTAAACTTTCTAAGTTTATTGTCTTTTCACTTTGACTTTAAAAGCCAAAACAGCTGCAGATTTGATTAATGATCCGATGCTTTCATGGAATTGATTCTGGAAGAACTGGATTTGCTTTCTTTAAAAAAAAAAAAGCACCCATATTTATCGCACCAGGTCACATCTGTGAGGAAAAGAAATGGTCAACAAAAGCGAAGGACAGGACAGGACTCGGGGTTGTTTCCCGGCCAGATGGAACCAGAGAATGTGTGAAGAAGCTGGCCCGGATCAGACGGACTGAGTGGCCGATTTAACTGCTGGGTCTTACGCTGCCAGCTGCATGATGTTCCTGTAGCAGCTGAACAGAGAGCTCTCCGCTGCAGTCCTGTATTTGGCTTTGTACTTCGGTCCCACCGTGTGGATGATGAACCGGGCCGCCAGGTTGAAGCCTTTGGTCAGTTTGGCCTCGCCTGTCCGACATCCTGCACACAAAATACACCAGGTGGAACTTCTGCTTCACAAAGATACAGGGATTCACTGCTCTCACTTCTCATACCGACGCCGATATCTGAGGTTTGGTATCGGCTGATGACGATCCGATACAGGAAAGCAGCGCTAAATTGACTGAAGGCGTTGCTTTTTTTAAAAACACAGAAATAAATGTATTGAATTATTATTACTATTTGATAACTCTGCACCAGTACAGCAGACTTAAATACACCGATAGCTTCACAAGTCTGGTGAAACATGTAAAAATAACACAACTTTAATTCTTTCAGTCAATTAGGAGCGTAACAACCAATGTAAAATAAATAATAAAGCATGCCGTCCGTCAGAGCATAGAATTAGACTGAATAGATTGGTCACATTCTCAACGATACCCGATCTGTAATCATTTTCAATATCGGGATCGATAACAATATTAATATCGGATCTGTGCGTCTGTTTTGTGTTGGTTTATCACATAAGCTCTCCTGGCCTCTATAGGTACAAATCTCCATATGAAACTTTTGCCTCTTGATTTATTTTTATCCTCTCTGTTGCTCTTCCCTTCCGCTCTACCTTTGAGTTTCACGAGTTCTTCCCTCAGTTCAGGCCCGGCGAGCTGATGGATGCTGTCCGACACTGGATTCTTGTCGTTCAGCGACTCGTTGCTGGTGTTCACAATGGCAGTGCAGTTCAGCAGGGCAACGTCCCCGGTGCTGTGGCAGAGAAAAGAACAACAAAACAGTCGTTTAGGCTTCCTTTGGACAGTCTTTGGTCCGTCTTCACCAAAATGATTATTAAACATCTCCTCATGCATGTAACGAAGGGATGAAAAATGATTGCAGAGGGAGAAAAAACAACGGGTTTTACTAAATGGATTTAATGGCCAATGGTTCTGATTTAATGATTACACTCCTTCGTAGTGGACATGTACTAAACGTTAAGTATGAGCTTTTAATGGTGCATTTTACCAGCTATTTTTCCACCGAGCAATGACTGTGCAAGACACACTTTCACAGATTCTTCCAGTCTAAAGTTCGGTGCACAATGTCACATTTATTGTGTTTTTTCTCTAATCCAGACACACTACAAGGCTCAAGTATGTGTACACTCACAATAATGACTTTATTAGAGGTGTCCTGATACAAACCTTTAACCAATATCGACCCGATACGATATCAGCACGAATCGTACATATTTTTACTGCTAGTTTTGTAGAGTGGAGTGGTAGAACAGTAGTTAACAGTAACAGGTATGAGAACAACTCACCCGTTTATTATTAATCAGTGTGTTGAGTAGAAATGCCGGAGCGGACTAACTCCTGGAGGGGAGTGCTTCCATTGGAGATTAAGAAGGAAGCAACTGACCTTTGACATATACCTTCTAGCACAGCAGATATTTACTGCTGCCCCCGAAGGCAAGTAGAAATGCTTTGTAGGGAGACACGTTTTAAAAACAGACACAATAGAGACTGAGGAACAATGAGGAAGGCCTACCTCCAAAATTTACATCAACAGGTAGTTGAAACTTGGACAGAACTGAGTACCTGATCAGGACAAAGAAGCAGGATTTACAAAACTAAGCTAGCTTCCACTTCATTCCTGCCTCTAACTAATGGGCTCAGGTTAGATCAAAGCAGGAAAAACAACAGACCTCATACGGCCTCACTATTTGCAACAAGAGCCAAACATCCAGTCTGAAATGTGACTTTAATTTGAAGTTAAGTTGCAAACAGTTTGTGGTTTCTCTGCAACTTACTGAGTGAAACCTGAACAAATGCTAATAGGGCTGTCTGTGTATATCGAACCTGTAATTTAAGATAAGATTCACTTTATTGATCGCAGAGTTGGGAAATTTTGAGCCAGACTTAAGAAAAAGAAATATTCAAACCTGTGCAACTGATTCTTTTTTTCTTGTTTGTTTAAGCACATTTTAGTAGAATGTGGCGTAAACGTGACATAACAGAAAAAGAACAGGTCACATAAAATTAACATGATATTCTGACCTTCAACTCGACCTTCTGTTCTGACCAGAACTGTGAGTCAACTAATACAAAAGGAAATTAAAGCAGAAAAGGTCAGAATAGATGGAGGTCGACTCTGAGCAGGAAATAGCTCCATAGAGATAAAGTGTCATACAGGCCAAATGCCATCACTGACGTCGCATCTACACAGTTTATTAGGCAGACTATTTCTCATTTAACTATTTCCTTTGTAAATCAGGGGCAAACACACAGAGAAAACCTATTGAGCTGACAGACCCTGCAAAAGATTAAGCGTCTGTGTAAATGTTGCAGTTTTCTAATCACACTGTGGCCCCTGTGTTCTCTAAACGGTCGGCGTGAGCAGCAGAAGGAATCCGTCTTGTTGACCTCACAAAGAGCTCCGACGCATAAGCTTGTTTTAAACGGTCACAAGCTAAAAGGTGCCACCGCCCGCGAGCCGCTGGTTGCTGAGCTCTGGTCATGTTACTGGCGCAGGAATGTGCCTCCTCCTGGTGGGGGCCGCCGCAACAACAAGGCTCCTTCAGAGAAGCTGCTGCAACAGGCAGACAGTCAGTCAGGCCCCAGGGACATGATGCGGCTGTCCTTAAAGTCTTTAAAGGTGTCCATTGATTCTGAACTGGTCTGTGTGAAACGTGGAGACGTACTTTTCACTTCTCACACACACATAATCTAATTGAGTTAGCGTTGGTGAAATGGCTGCCTCAAACTGCAGGAGTGTGGAAAAATGCTTGGCCCCTAATAAATTTCTTCTGTCTTTTTTCAGACAGACGTAGACAAGGCCGTCGGATTGCACTAAGGACAACACTCTTTGGTGTGGAAGTTGCTACCAAAGCTCAAAGCTAGCCATTCCCGATGAAGTCTGATAAATCACAAAAGCTGCGACAGCTGCAGAAAAGGAAATAAGGTTTTCTTTGGAAGCCCACCAAGCAAGAGAGCGAGATTTCCAAGACATCCCAGGAAGGGCTGAAGGTAAACAGGGCCGCTGTTCTGCCCAGGGGGGATCACACACGCAGCAGGGGCCACCAAAAATGTCAGACTTGTGAAAGATCATCATGAATGTATCCAACCCTGCCAATTGATTCAATAAAAAAGTTGTTTTTTTTTTTCTTTCTTTTTTTTTTTTACTTGAGGAAAAGATGAATCTCCTTGGTGACGCCCCTCTCTGTCGTCTGTCTAATTTAATCTCATATTTTGGCCAGAACCCGGCTTGCTGACGCTCAGAGCAGCAGCGTTGTTTCCGCGCTCCCAAACGGAGCCCAGCACACGTCCCCACTTTGAGCGAGAGCTTTAGAAGCACACGCCTCAAATTACTGTTCCCTCACATCGACATGTGCACTCAGATCAGGCTCACTGCGAGCGTAGATCGGTCGCGGTGCGCAAAACACAACATGAACGACTGCAGCTAATGATTATTTTAGTAATCAAGCATTGCACTGATTATTCTGATGATTAATCAACTAGAAAAAATGTCACATTCTGCAGATTTTTTATTTAACCACTTAAACTTATTTCATGCAATATTGCAAATTTTGTGAAAACAATATCAGTTACTTATGTAAATAAACCTTTTTAATTGTTTTCTTTTTTAAAAACACTATTTTTGTTTATGGGGCTACGTTTGCCTAAACAGGACTGAAAAAGAAGTAAGCAGTTCATTGTCACTTTTATAACAATTTAAAAAAAACACAAAATATGATCAAACTTTAAAATCCACGTCACTCAGCCCTGACTGTTACCACCTTGTCTTTGCTTTTAAAACAGGAAGTCATGTCCATAGTGATCCGGCCGCTCATGGCAGGAAGACTGAAACATTTTTGGAGCAGTGCTACAAATGATTGCGTAACTCTGTGTCTTCCTGTCAAAGATTTAAAAGCTGGAACTGACTTCGAAACGTCTGCTAGGCACATGGTACAAAAACAATTTGGTCCAGTCGTTTACATTCAGCATGTCACAGGGAACTGCAGCAGTTTTACAAAAATAAGATGAACAGTAGAAACAGTCCTATGAATTGCTTAATTATTTGTTCTTTAGTACGGCATAAAAACGCTTTAAAACAATGCTAATATTAAGCATTACCAGCGACATGGTTACAATACAAGTACTTCTGTTAATTGCATTTGCAATGTTGCTTAGCAACCGTGACGAGTCCAATCTGTTAAAAACATGTCTCTATCGACCTCTTATGAGGATTTCTGCTTCGTTGTGTCCAATCACAAAAACCTGGATTGAAATAGTTAAACACTAACGTCAGAGTGTAAAAGCCTAATCGTGTCTAAAAGTGCTCACATGACTGATAAGATGGCTGGTGTTGGTCCCAAAGATTATTCAGGCCAAAGACAATAACTGTGTAGCGTCTGTTTGAAATATCTTCTTACACTATGTCATCAAAGAAACACCTAGAAAACTCTGTACATTTTATTGCTAACTTATTGTCAAATCTATGCTTCCGTTTTCTTCCATCTCACACTGATGTTTTCCTTTAGGTTTCCCTTTCTTCTACAATACCAATAAATTGATTTTAAAAAAATTGTGTCTATAATATGACAAAATGTGAAAAATAGAAATCGAATCAAATCTCCTATTCGATTCGATTAGGCTATTTAGGATCACAATTTGATTACAACAATTTTTGATTCTGAAAACCATTTTTTCTTTTCCAACAGTCTAGAGATTTTGTTTCCTTTCCTCTTGTCTTTAACTGACCAGACGCAAAGACGATGTAAACAGAGGATTAATTTAAAACAATTTTGTAAAGCTCCATGGAGCCAGTTTATTATTATTGATCATAATAAACTAGCAAAGAATTCTTCAAAATATAATTTTACAACAAATTAGGCAGACAAAAATCGATTTTTGAGTATTTTGAGTGAATTCAGAATTCCCATTAGATGGAAATGTGATTCTCTATAGAATCGGTGCCTCTGGTGAAAAAGTTTATGGGGATGAATATTTTACTTTACTCTGTAAACAGATTCAGAAATGGAAGCAGGAACGATCTAAACTGAGGCTGGAAAACACAAGAGCTTATATCAAAAAACAAAAAAAGAAACATTTTCTTGTATTTTTGCACTCTGCAGCGAGAGCGTGACGAAACGCACGAGTGACTCACAAGAGGATGATCTTGCGGTTGATGTCCGGTCTGAACGGGAAGGGCGAGGGAAAGGCCTCGTGGTCCGGCGGGCCGTCCCCCTGGTCCAGCGGCGTCTCCTTAGCTTCCTCACTCAGCTGCTGTTGCCACACCGGAAGGGACTGGATATCCACAAACTGGGAGCGAGCCCCCAGAGGATCCATCCCACCGACCGGTGCTAGAAGCTCGCACGGCGTCTCAGAGGAGCTGCGAAGCACACGGAGCCGTCACCACAGTGCCAACCACGCCGCTCAGTGACTTATGATCCACGTCTGTTTTGTTTAACATCAAAGTCCCTTAAAATAAGTCTTAAATCATTTATCTTCACTTGTACTGATAGAACTTTTACATTAAGGCCTAAACTATCCACTTTTGCTTAAATGTTTGCGTGTGCTTCTTTTTTTTCCTATTTCAATCACTCCATCAAACTAAAGAGAATAAAAAATTACAACCTAAATATGAGTCTTATGTTATAAGGACGTAGAAGTAGTTACCATTCATTTTACCAATTGGACTCATGTTCCTACTCTAAACCAAGATCTCCACTAAATGTTATAAGAGCAGATCCAAAATTTGGAGCATGACGGCACAGGGTCAGGCATTTTTTTGTCTTACTATAGGACAAATAAATAGTCATGCTGTGGGGTCGATTCACCCTGTGCATCCCTGATTTCTCTCTGGGTACTCTGGCTTCCTCCCACAATCCAAAAAACATGGCTGCTGGGGTTGACTAGTCTCTCTTGAGAGCTCACAAAGGATTTGTGTCAGAGGTGGAGGTTCATCCTTTTATTAGAAAAACAACCCAAACAGAGCTGATGTGTGATGGCATCGATCACAGACCATAAACCCAACTGAGGATCTGAAAACAGATTTTAAAGAAGCTCTCATAGCTACTATTATGCGAAGAAGAATGGAGAAAAACTAGACGAGTAATTCTGGGATAGGCACACCCCTAAAGATCCGGGAAGGCCGAACACTAATTTATTCGACTATTGTTTGGATTTTAGTCGATAAAAGAATCGATCCTTTTCACTTTGATACGCATCGTCGCATCCTGAGATTTAAACGTTAGCAAATGTGAGAGGATTCAAGAGGCCAGGGTTACTTTTTTTTTTTACTATTATAAAAATGTAATAATTTAAATTGTTGTCGTTTTGGGTCTTTTTAAAATAGTTAAAATTAGGCGAGGTTGGGGTTATGATCTAATTTAATTTGCAATGTTCCTTTACAATTACAGCCAATCAAATCTAGGCTAATACAATACCAAAGAAATTAGCCACAAAAAACAAACAACAACAAAAAGCAGGAATTTATACTTAAATTTCTATAAGATTATAGATTCATGTCCATTTTGTGTAATGAATTTTTGAGAGAGCAGGCCTCGAAGTAAATAAACCAATCAGAGTTATCTCTCTGACTAAAAAAAATAATCATCAATTAAATACTTGCCTCAATATGTTGTAGTTTACACTTAATTGTTCAGAGATGAAGAGCAATATTTCTGAAACATTTAGCTTTGCTGTCCAGCTGAATCAGCAGACACCAACCTATCGTGCCCACGATAAAGAACTATATATAATAAAAATACATAGAAATATTGAACCAATACCTTAAAAGATCAGGCGGGATTGTTTTTACGTTGAGTCGTCATTTTATTAAAGAAATTGACTCCAACAGCAAGAGAAACTGAGCTAAAAAGTCCCCCTCACCATGGTTCACTCAGTTAGCAAACATGTCAGTAGCAGAGTGACGCAACGACGTACGTCGAAGCCGCAGCGTACCAGTAACATCCGGTTGGGGAATTTCAAACTAAAAGTGATCAATTTGCAAAGGAGAACCAGTGAGTTTGTTTTAATTTTTTTCAGTCCTTTTTTTTTTTTATTTCCCCCGTAAAATGTGTCAACCTAAATGTATTTTCCGTCTATATATTTATAATACGTATAAATATATAGACGGAAAATATATTTATGTTGAAATGTATTTTCAACAAATAGATTTTCTGTATGGAAAATATATAGAAAATCAAGGGTTGTGGGGAAACAGAAAAAGATCATCTTATTTTTTGTAATAAAGCTATTAAATTACTGCTAAATTATTGAAACATATAATTTCTACAGAAATGTCATTTATAACATGTAATTTGCTCCTTTAATTGGGTAGCCATCTGGCATTCCGCTTCATTAAAAACGCTTTCCAGTGTGTCAGCTGAACTTTGCATTTGGGTTGACTTTATAGTTCTTGTATTATGACGCTTCATATCTGGAGATATTGCCAAGCAGACAAATATGAAGAAAGAAGTATGCAGTATGCAGCAAAAGTTTCCCGTTTGTTTCCCCCCTTGTACCTCAGGCAAGAAACATATAAATTGCATTAAGGAATGGGAGAAGATGATTGCAAGTCAGTTTAAGCAAGAAAAAATAAACGTGTGTGAAAACAGGGAGAATAAGACATGTAGGGCAACAGAGATTAATAACAAATTGCAGACAGAGAGTGGATTGACATGTATTTTGTGACAAACTGATCGGTGATCAACGTTGTGTTTTATTTCGTTCACGATACCAATACGCTTCCTTCCGGTAGAGATCGCGTTATTTGTCGTGTGTTTGACTCGTTTGTCAGTCTATTGTGAATCAGCTGACTGGTATGCACCAGCACTTCCGTTGTATTTGTACTGGAACTTGTGGGGAAACAATACAACTTTCTGCACAGCATAGCTACGAATCCAAGCCAAGAACTACTCACGACTAAAATATGTCCTGAAAAACTAGCATGCGATAAATATTTCCTTTATTTTCCTCACAACGGTGACGTCATACAGTGTGTCCTGATGTCGCAGGCAAACGCAACAGATTGAGCTTAATCGACAACCATAAAAGTAAACACGAATACGGTCATTTCTGCATCAAAGTATGTCTGGAATCATCAACCATCGTGTACTGTACTATTTGTGTGTAATTGCTGTACCAGATAAATAAAGGAGTGGTTCTTAAAATCAGCATTTGGAGGGTTTGAAATCGATCTGCGATCGATGCGTTAGGTCTGACTCAGAAACAGCGGGTCGAGGAAGAAAACACAAGTTAGCAGCTCTGCGCCGCATTTCAGAGGTAAGAGCGCAGATTGACACGTCGAAAAAGTACTGTATTGAGAAATGAATGTTGTCTGAGGCTTTAAAATACATAATTATACGTTTCTGTTGTTTCTAATAAGCTCATTTAAACTGAACGCAGCCACGTGCGCATAGAAGCACAGACTGCACGGTAAGGGTGCACTCGATTTAATGTACTCTGTGCATTTGCGCGAGCGGAGTTTAACGGGCCTTTGGTTGTTTCAAGCGAGGAAAAGGTCAAACTCCACATGGACGGTGTCCCGTGAAACAAAACAAGCCTCCCCCCCCCCAAAAACCACGGCGACTGAAATCATGTACAGAAATGTACGTAAAAAAAAATATATGTGAAAGCAGGAAAAGCCTGAACTATGTAGCCCGAAACTAAAACATAAGACGCTCAGTGGAGGAATAGTTTCCTCAAACAGGATTCAACATGAGAAGCAAACACGTGTGGTTTACATTTGGGAGTTTGAGTTTATGTTCTATTATATTAAAAAGGCCACAATAGGGCTCCTAAAACAAGTTAGTGATACCTTAACTGCAAAATACAAACATCTGAAATGACTCCAGGCAATTTAAAAAAATTGCTTACAGTAAGTTTTCAGACCCCTTGAAGGGTTTCTAACCTTCCCACAGCAAAGCACCATGTTGCCACCAACAGGTTTCACAGTGCAACCTAAACTTCATTGTGTGTTTTGGGGATTTTAAACTAATACAGACTATTGAATTCTTATTAAATGAATAATAAATGATTTTGACCTACTTTATTTATTTATTTATTTATTTTGGCCAAAAGGTTATCTGAATAGTGTGGCATGTTTTTGTAATGTCCTGTCAGTTTAATGGGGTGGCCATCTTTCTGTCAGTTTGCCATAGCTTTCCTTTTTTTTTTTTTTTTTTTTAAACAATGGATTGAACAAGTGCTCTTTTGTTGTATTTCTTAGCTTTAGTTCAAATCCTATTAATGTGTTAGAACATTAGCGTTACCCACCCGTTGAAGCCATGCTGATCTCACCGAGTCGTTGTCTTTGGCCTGTGAGTAAATAAAGATTCCTGTGTTGCTGTGCTGCAGGATCCAGCATCGTCTCCGGCTGCTGGTCATGGGTTTGACCAAACAGTACCTGCGCTACGCCGCCAGCGCCGTGTTCGGCGTCATTGGCAGCCAGCGGGCCAACATCGCCTACGTCACGCTTCGTGGCGGGGAAAAGGGCCGCTACGTTGCCGTGGCCGCATGCGAACATGTCTTCGTCTGGGACGTCCGAAAAGGAGAGAAGGTGAGACTCCAGGGCGGTGGCCTGGCTCGGCTTTGCCGAATTGTCCGCAGCCGGCGAAAGACAGAATCTGCCGTCTTTCTTGCCCAGATCCTGATCCTGCAGGGCCAGAAGCACGAGGTGAGCTTCCTCTGCCCGTCTCCGGACGGCGTTCACGTCGCCGTGGGTTACGAGGACGGCATGGTGCGGATCTTCAACCTGCTGACTGGGGAGAGCAACGTCTCCTTCAACGGTCACAAGTCCGGTGTCACGGCGATGAACTACGACGCTCTGGGCGCGCGACTCGTCACCGGCTCCAAGGTAACGTTGGCACGATTAACACCAGAAGGCCGCAGAGGAGTCACACACTTGACACTTTTTGTCACATTTTGTCAAATTCCATGATAATTTAACCTGACTGGTCATCACAAAGACTGGGCGGAAGTCCTGGAGCTACAGTGACTTGTTTTCATTCGGTCTAGTGATGTTTGCATGTTTTGTTTTGTTTTTGCACTGTCATGGTAAAAAATAAAAGCCGACACACTTTCAGAATAAAGTTTCTTCTTCTTTAATTTATGCTAAATAAATGTAAAGCGTATAAACATATATGTATAAATGCATCCTAGATTTGCGCACATATGCTTAGGCGTGGCACGTTAGCAAATGCTGCCAGACGATAAATTGTCCAAAAGTTCTTGTGATAAATAATATTGTTGTTTTGAGACCATTTTCAAGAGATATAATGGTAATAATGGCGTAATAATGCAAGGACACATTCTCAAAGATCAGTAAACATTAAATTTGCATTGAACATTTAACTCTGGAACTGGAAGACATTTGAAATATCCAAAATAAATAAACAAAGCTTATAATATATCAGATATGCTGTTCACAGCATATCTGATATATGTGCCTGTCCCAGCTTTATGGGACAGGCACTTTGTGTTGGTCTGTCCCATAAAGTCCTAATGAAACGCAGGAAGGTCTGTGGTTGTAACGTGACAACATGTGAAGACGTTCAAGAAGACTTTCTCAAGTCAGAGCAACCGCTTTTGTCTCGCTTGCACTTCCAGGTTGAATTCTGGTTCTCGCTGATTGGTTGCAGCTTTTCTCTCTGCTTCCCGTTTACCTCTTCAGGACACAGATGTGATCGTGTGGGACATCATCAACGAGTGTGGACTGTACCGGCTGAGGGGACACAAGGACGTCATCACGCAGGCCTTGTTCCTTAAAGACAAGAACCTGCTGGTCTCAAGGTATCGGCCATTAGCTGCTGCGGGTGGAACAAAATGTCTTCCAGTGGTCAATCTGAGCTTAAACAACTGTTGGAGTTTGTTCTGTAAATGCATAAAAGTCTTATTGACTTTGTCCAGTTAGAATTACAGTTATCAATAATTTAATCTATATTGAAAGAAATTGAGTCTTTAGAATAGAATAGAAAATTCTATTCTTTACAGTCTTTTTTTGGTAACTGTATTCAATCCAAGGTTTCCCCAATGTATTATAAGTCCGAAAAGGAAAAGTATTTTATGTTTGCCTTTTCTAAGATCTTAAAGTTGCTGTTTGGATCTTGTTAATGTCTTACAATAACACATTTACAAATAATTAGTCATAATTCCAAATTTTATGTCAATTCTCAACATTTTTTAACTCAAAAACACGGCAGCTTAGCAAGCAGGTTTTCTGGTGGAACCCCTGCAGTAGTTTTAAGTAGTTTCTAAAGCATCATTGATTGAAATGCATCAATTTCTAACAATAAAATCAAAACTCTTATGAGGAATTTTTCACAGTAAGTGCGACTGTATAAACTGTGTTTCTGTGTGACCTGTGCTGCCGTCCAGCTCCAAGGACAGCTTTGTGAAGTGGTGGGATCTGGACACGCAGCACTGCTTTAAGACCTTGGTGGGCCATCGCAGCGAGGTGAGCCCTTCTTCTACTGCATCCAGTATTTCAACTTAAACATTTCACGTTATAGTAACATTAATATAACTTGCGTTATGCAAGAGAGACAAGAAAAGGTTGTGTTAACAGAAATTAGTTGACGGTTCATTTTTTCCCCCCCGAGAGGCTTTTTCCGTTACTTTCTGCGAAGTCGGAAGTTTACATATACTGAACTTTAAACAATTTGCCAAAGCCAGAGTAGCTTCTGGTGGATTAATTCACAATATTCAACTTAAATGACGGCAACAACTTAAACGCACTGCTTCCATTATGTGAAAAAGCAGCCCAGATTTCAGGAAGAGAAATCTGGATCGTCTTTGGTAACAATTTCCAGATGCGTGAAAATCCCAGTGTTCACATCTTGAGTTATAATTTAAGCATGAATAATATGTGAATGTCACGCCATCATGCCGTGGTATGAAATGTGCAAATTGACCCTAAAATACATCAAGAAGATATTAGTTGAAGCTGGTGAGAGATTATCAACAGTGAAATTGTTGGTGTGCAGACATGAGGGTAAACGTTGCTCTGAGAGGAAGAAGCCATAAATACAAAAACAGCAGAAAAACTGAATTGTGTTTTGGAAATGCACACACAAAACTCAGAACTTAAATTTAGCCTTAACAACCATTTCAGTGGAGGAAGGAGGAAACTAGCCAGTCTGAGCGCATCGTCTGAAGTGTGAAGTAGCATCATTGTGTTTGCTGCAGAAAGCAGACGGCATCATGGGGGATGACTGTCATTTGGGGATATTGTAGCAGCATCATAAGACGTCAGAGCTGCGCTGAAGGCTTGGACACAAATGGGTCAAACTACGGGGAGAAATTCAAAGGCAATGCAGCCAAAATACTCAAGAAATTCATGTAAGCGTCTGATTGAAGGCATCAATAAACGATTACTGTTAACCAATCCGAGCTGGATCTAGTTGTTGAGGCTCTGCTGTGTTGTCCCTGAACACTGAGTGAGCGTAACGGTGTGGGCTTCCTCTCAGGTGTGGGGAATGGTTCTGTTGGACTGGGATAACAGGCTGCTGACGGGGTCGGCTGACAGCGAGCTCCGCGCCTGGGACATCTGCCGCCTGGAGGAGGTGAGGTTTAATCCCCTAGAAATAGATACGAACGCAGCCTTCCAATGTTTGACTGGTGAGGAGGAAAAACAGCTCTCTGGATCTTTTCTCAGAGCCTCTGCAGCTGTGACGGGTTTTGGACCCGTCTTCTCTTTGAAGATGCCACGTTTTAGGCCATATTTGCTTTCGCAGATATGGCCCGCATCGGCTCATAAGCGAAACAGAACCAGAACCAACAGAGCGCCGTTTAACAGCTCATTAGCCTCGTTTCTCATCCGCTCATTCCGTCTCTTTACGTCCCGCTTAGGGAAAGGCTGAGGGTGAGCCCAGAGTGAAGAAGGGGAAAACTCTGCTGGAAGACGATGACGATGGTGAAGAAGAAGAGGAGGAGGCGGAGAGCGTGGAAGAGGTGCGGAGGTCGTTATGAGTCCATTTGTCCCAGGAAATCCTTGTCAAATACATTGACGTTTGTGTTTTAACTCGAAAATATTCACATATTTACATTCTAATTTGTTCTTAATGTGAAAACAAAAAGTGCACTGATCCAATATTAATATCTCCATATGTTGAGAGATTGGGTTTTGGGCACAATGCGCCCGATCCACCAGAGCAGATCTACTCAGTCTAATTCTACGTTTTGTGTTCTGAGCAATCTCATGTTTTATTATTATTATTATTAATTAATTAATTTGTTTTTGTTTTTTAGATGTTTGACCAAAGGTAGTCAACTTATTGTTTTGGTCAGTTTTCTTGTTATTTACTTTGCATTGTATTGTTATAATTTCTCTGATTGAACAATTCACAGATTTGTTTTTACATGTTTGATCCAGTTTGTGAAGCTTTGTAAGTGTGCTGCACTGATGCAAAGTTATCACATAAATGTGTAATTCAGTACATTTATGCCTGTGTTAAAAAAATAAGAAAGAAAGAAATGTTTTAAGTCAACTCAGCTCTGTGTTTCTGTATCGATCGTATCGGCTGATACTACGCCTCAGATATCGGTATCGGAAGTGAAAGTACTGGATCGGTGCATCCCTAGTTAAATATGTGCAACCGAGTCCATCCGATGGCATCATATGTTAGATACCTAAATGTTCCCGTGGTTTAAATTACAGGTTTAAACGCGTGCCTGTAATTGTGCCGTCTTGCTCCGGTTTCCTCTTCAGCGCATCCTGAGCTGTAAGAAGGCCGGCTCCATCCTGAGAGAAGCCAGAGATCGGGTCGTTTCGCTGACAGCAGACTCCAAGGCCAGAGTCATCGCCTGCCACGTGAGTAAAGGATTTTCTGGATGCCTTTAAAGTGTCTGGAAGCTGTTTGCTTTCCTGCTAATGGACACATTATGTTCTTTCTTTTTTTAACAAATTGATCCTCTCTTCTCTGGTTTTAATAAAATGTCACGCTCTTCTTAACAATGTCTTTTGAAAAAGATGTTAAGAATGTCTTTTATTTGATTTTACATCATATTATTTGATTTCAATAACATCCCCGTCTGGAAAAGTGTATTAAAAAAGGAATGGAAAAAGATTTCTGTTTCCATGCAGACATCCCTTCTTTCCTTTCTCACTTCTCTTGATCGTGTCTCTCATTCCTTCCTACACTATCTGTCTCTTGTTCCTTACTGAGTCTGTCTTTCCTTACCGATATCCTTCCTTTTGTCCTTCTTCTTTTAAAGACTTTTTGTTGCATTCTGTCCTTTCTTTCTTCCCTCCATCCACCCTCTCCTTTTGATCTTACTTTCTTTCTTCACTTGGGTCCTTCCCTTTCTTGTGACATTTTTTCCTTTCATTTCTCTTTGTTGCTTTCCATCTTTCTTCTGCTTGTCTTTTTTTTTCCTCTTTTAATCTTTCTTCCTTCCCTTTTTCTTCCCATATTTCTTCTTTTCATCTCACTTTTCTTTTGTCCTTTCTCTTTTTCAAATATCTTCCTCCCATCCTCCTTTTCTTCTCTCCATCTCTTCATGTCCTCCCTCCCTCGTTCTTTTGCCTGCTGTCGAGGTATTTACCATTACTCTATATTGTTTTATTTATTTAGTAGAATGCAACGGATTGGTAACTCTGGCAAGTTGAGCTTGGAGAAGTCTGAGATTTTAAGCTGTAAAATGTGCAGGCCTTTGGCGAGTTTCCACTCTATATTTTCTGTGTTGACGATGACCAACGCGTCTCTCCCTTCTGGACCAGGGAAACGATGCGGTACTGGAAGTGTTCACGGTGCTGTCTGAGGAGGAAGTGAAGAGAAAAATGAACAAGAAGCTGAAGAAAGCCAAGAAGAAAGCAGCCAAGTGAGCTCAGATCAGACATGTTTTCTGTTGGTACCGTCAGTTTAACTTCAGACATCCTGTTTGTATTTGGGATAAAGCAAAAACCCTTAATAAATACGAGGAAGTTTAACGTCAGAAGACTGGAACTCAGATGATGCTGATGGATTCATTTTAGACTTTAACATTATGCCCAAGGTTATTGTTTAGGTTGCAGCTCTTCTCCCTCTTTGTCTCTTCAGATATAGATAATGGATAGTTTTTAATATAATAATAATACAATAATGGATCGATTTAAATAAATAAGTGTCTGGCCAAAAAGGAGTTCCAGACTTGTGCAGCTTTTACAATAAATACAAGCTAACCCAAATGATTGTTCAGTGAGCATCAACAATGTGTATAAATTACAGTAACAAGGTACAAATGTGAATGCTACAATTAAAACATACAGCTGGAATCTGAAGGGATGTGAGGATGGATCCCTGAGGAACACCTGTAGACAACTTCATAGCAGATAATTCACACATTTCTGCATAGACAAACCCATTGATGTGACCCGTCCTGGCCTGACCTGTCTGAAGTATTAAAACGACAGGATGATTTGGTATTTTATTGTGGGAAAACTAGATAATTTGTCTGGTGGCCTCCTTACTGCTTTATCTTACCTTCTATAATACAATTTAACCAAAATAACACTAATGTACAAGTAGTTAAAGGATTTATTATTAAAGTTGTGTACTTTGTTCTACTTTCACCGACCTTCCATCTTGTTATTTGCTCTAAAGCTGCTGCCTGACTCTGTGAGTTTGGATGTGATATCTGAGATCAGAAGCTGATTGTTGCTGTGCCGCTGCCCCCTGCTGCAGAACGCAAGACGATGCAGGCGATCAGGCAGCAGAGCCGGTGGTGGAGAGAACGCTGAAGGACGAGATTATTAGACTGACGAACATCAAGGCTTCTGCGAAGATCAGGTGAGACACAAAGAGAGGAGATCACAACGTTTAGACTGGATTCACACGTTTATCGCTACGGTTACATCCGTGTTTTCCCCTCAGGTGGGTGGACGTCCTGTCGTGTGCAGGCGGAGAGCTGAAGGTGGCGCTGCTGCTTCAGAACAACACCGTCGAGACCTACAGCCTGAAGACCTCCGACAAGAACCCGACGGCCAATAAGACGGCCCGGCTCACGCTGGGCGGTCACCGCACCGACGTCCGCACGCTGGCCTTCAGCTCCGACAACCTGGCCGTCCTGTCGGCCTCCGGAGACACGGTCAAAGTCTGGAACAGGTGACGGCGCTGAGCGGAAAGCAAAACCCGGGAACTAGTTCTCATCTCTATGGATCGGTCTTCTAAATGAAGGAGGACTAATTGTAGTAATTGATTATTGCCAACTACTTGCCAACATTTAAACATTTTATAAATTGTCAGAATAATCAATTAATCAGTTTCTTTAAAAAAAAAGTTAATCGATTAATCATCAGAATAGTTGATTAATCGGATATGAAACGTTGGCACGTTATTCAGATTGTCCATTTAGCATCTTAAAAGTTTTTTTAAGGGATGAAAACTTGGGCAGATATTGATATCTAATGTTAATATTGCTATTACAGCCGATAACAATATTTACCAATATTATATGTATATATTATTGTAGTTTTTCTGTAGTTTTTCAAAACCTTTGAAATAAAAAGAGCTGAAATGTTGGCAACAAGATGATCAAAATCTCAGTTGTTCATATCGGCCCAGTTTGAGTTATTGAATATGTTAAAAAATGACTGATATTGTCAATTCCAACGATATTGACAATATATCGTGCATCCCTACCTTTTTTTAATATTAGAAATAGATTAAAAGAGGAGTTGTTTTTTTTAGCAAATGGACTTTTTCTGAGTCTGTACAACCAAGAGATTAATCGATTAGTTGACAATTATTCCACTAATCGATTAATCACGATTAGTTTGATTAATCGTTTTGCCCTAAACCGGAGGTTCTTGTGCGTGTCACAGGTCAACGCTGCAGGTGATTCGCACCATGGCGTGTGAATACGCGCTCTGCTCGCTCTTTGTGCCCGGAGACAGACAGATAATCCTGGGAACGAAGGTATTTGAACTCCATGTGGGTCGTGTCTGGCGTCAACGCGTCCCCAAATTTCGTCCCTTTCCTTCAACTCTGCGATTCTGTTCCTCTCACGTCAGAATGGGAAGCTGCAGATCTTTGAGCTGGCCTCAGGAAGCCTTCTGGAAACTGTGGACGCCCACAGTGGAGCTGTGTGGTCACTGTGCCTGGCACCGGATCAGGTAAACCGGACCGCCGCGAGAACTCTGGGACGGGCGCCACCGTATGAGTTTGGATTACTTGATAGTGACTTACTGTAATTTGGTTTTTCTGTGTGTCTCGCAGAGGGGAATTGTCTCCGGAAGTGCTGATAAGACGGTAAAGTTCTGGGAGTTTGAGCTCGTCAAAGACAAAGGAACAGACCAGAAGTGAGTTTCCATGTTGAACAGCAACATATCATCAATACACTTTGCACAAAACAATGTAAGGGACTTGGGTGCTATTATGTTTCATTTTTATTATTTTTTTAAGGATGCACTTCACCAGGTCATTTCTGCACATGCTCAGTTACCAATAGTTACTCCATTGTTGCCAATTTCTTTTCTATTATTATTATTTTATTTTTTGGTCAAAAAAAATAAATTGGGTTCGGTCAAACTTGGATTCAGCAGATTAGGCTCTTTTTATATATAAATTGGTGCATAAAAACCGAACATTGCAGATTAGCAAACAGAGGTATTGACCTACAAAATAACCAATTAGATACAAGAACAAACAATAAAATAAATGTACAAATGAAAATGGATACATTTAAGACAAAGACAAAACACAGAACAGATCCTAACCCACTAAACATATGTGGGTTACGATAGTTTTTTTGACTTTTAATCTTGGATTGATCTTATTATTTTTCATTTTTTCTAATATTGTTTATTCCCGGGTCTCCTTCCCACCGAGAAAGAGAAAAAAAACATGTCAGAACAAAGAATAAATAAAGTAATGGAATTAAAGAGAACTAGAGAAGATAAGCAGGCTTTGGTGCCAGTTGCAGTTTTTCGGCTGATTTTGAAAGGCTGTGATTTTCCTGTAACTCTTTGCCAGGCGGCTGACGGTGAAACACACTCGCACGCTGCAGCTGGAGGAAGACGTTCTGTGTGTGAAGTTTTCTCCTGATCACAGACTGCTGGCCGTCTCGTTGTTGGACTGCACCATCAAGGTCTTCTACACAGACACCCTGAAGGTAGACCTCTCTTATTCATAAGAGATCACAGCGACGAGCATTTGATACGCCACATATAAACCAAATCGTGTTTACCAACCAAACCGCCTGTTGTCCTTGTTTCGGTTTCAGTTCTTCTTGTCTCTGTATGGACACAAGCTGCCTGTCCTTTGTTTGGACATCACACATGTGAGTGACTCACTCAGGCTCCACAAATATCAGCTCTGTGAATGTGAAAGCAATCTGGTTTTATTGGGTTTTTTTAATGGAGTGGGTGATTATATCCAAGAAAATATTGTTATGAGACCATTTTCAGGTAATATATCAATAATGGCAATAATTGATAAAACAGGTGCGCCTCCTCAAAGACCAATAAACTTGAATTTTATGATGAACACTTACCAACGGAACTACGACAAATATCAAATATCCAAAATAAAACACAAAGAAAAGCAAGAAATAAAACGGAAATGGAGAACACACACAACCAGAACCATAAACAAAATGGATTATGAAGTCTGTAAACCAAATTACCCTTCAGAAATATGAATAATCTGGGTGGAAATGATCGAGCTCATTTTAATTTATCATCCAGTTAATTGGTTAAGTGCTTATTGCCACAGGGTTAACCTTGGTCAGAGGGTGGCGCCATACACACAGCAAGGAAAGAAAACAACAACAACCAGATGTTAAGTTAAAGATCTGACAGAATAAAAACCTAAAGGAAATAAAACTTAAAATCCCAAATCAATCCAGGTGGTGAAAACTCTGACAAACTCTTAGCCAATCATCAAAGGGCTTTTAGCTCAAGAACATTACTAACCTTTTCTCCGGTTTGATCTGTTCCTGCTCTCGTTGCTTCTCTTGACTCTGCTTTCTTTAACTAGGACAGCGCTCTGATCGCCACCGGCTCTGCAGACAGGAACGTAAAGATCTGGGGTTTGGATTTCGGCGACTGTCACAGATCTTTGTTCGCTCATGACGACAGGTACGGACCGACACACGCAGTAAGAAACCCAGCACAAGTTCGCTGGAACAGACGCGCTCTTTCTTCTCACCGCATCTCGATCGTCTCGTTTTTTTTCCCGCCTCTAATCGAAGCGTTGCAGGTTCCATAGATTTGCTCATCCCCATGTCCTCTCTGCTCTCCCCAGCGTCATGTTTCTCCAGTTCGTCCCCAAGACTCATTTGTTCTTCACCGCCGGGAAGGACAAGAAGATCAAGCAGTGGGACGCTGACAAGTTCGAGCACATTCAGACCCTGGAGGTGAGCCTGTCCTCCGAAGCTGCGGCTCCGCTTACGGCCCCGACTGTGACCTGCTCCGTTTGGGTTTCAGGGTCACCATCGGGAGGTCTGGTGTCTGGCCATCAGCCCCAGCGGAGATCACCTGGTGTCGTCGTCTCACGACAAGTCCCTGCGTCTGTGGGAGCGGACCAGGGAGCCCATCATCCTGGAGGAGGAGCGGGAGATGGTGAGCTGGGAGCGCCGATGTGGCCTGGCCAGCAGGCAGCATCTCTGCGTCTGTATTTACGCTTCGTTTGTGTTTACAGGAGAGAGAAGCTGAATTTGAAGAGAGCATGGCCAAAGGAGACGCACCTGTGGTGAGCGCCACCGATTTTATGTTTCCTAACTTGATTGTTTTTTTTTTTCATCTCACCTCAGCTAAAATAACATTATAGCAAGAGATGCTATTAATCGACTTACAATTAATTGAATACTACTGATTTATTAGACTAAAACTAGTTCCAATTCATTAACTAACAACTTAGACCTGTTCTTTGTACCTGTAGTTTGGCTGCCATCCAGAAGAGGGCGCCAAAGGTCATCCTTACGTGTAGCCAATTGATGAGAAATAAAGATGGCCGGGCCTTACCAGAACGGGAAAGACAAACGGTCCAAACAGAGTCCAGTATGGATAGCAAAATGCACTTTATGTGGTTTTATTTTGAAATATAAACACTCAACAATCTCCTTAAGCTTAATAGCGCCGATTCAGCCAAAGTGCTGCATGACAGAGCAGCATCAGCTTTTTATGAAAAATTTAGTCCTATATTTTATGGAAAGATGGTCAGCTAAAAATCCGGTTTTAGTTAATTTAATATTAACCTCAAATAAAACAGTTTCTCTTTTCCTGGCGTTCAGTGTAATTTTGCTCCTTACAGAATGCTAATCAGGGCTGTAGTACCGATTTTCTCTCAAGTCAGGCTTCATACATAAAGGCCGTTTGTTGCTGTTTGAGGGCAGCGAGCCGTGGACTAACACCGCTCCGCCTGCAGGTACCAGGAGAGACGGAGGGCGAGGCGGCGCCAGCTGGGAAGAAGAGCATCGAGACGGTGAAAGCTGTAAGTGGCCTTCTGCTCCGTTAGCATCTCTAAAGCTAAACGGAGACGGTAACCATGGACCACTTGCCTGCAGGCGGAGCGAATCATGGAGGCTCTGGAGCTTTACCGAGAAGAAAGCAGGAAGTCGGAGGAGCACAAGTATTTCTGTGAGAAGGCTGGGAAAGAGGTGAGAACTTGTTTCCTCCTTTTTGTGTCAGACATATGAGTTACGGCTGGAACTAAAAACATCTGATTGGCTTGTTTTTCAGTTGCCTCCTCCTGAAGCCAACCCTATCCTCGTCGCCTTTGGAAACGTTACTGTAAGTGAATTTCTAAATGCAAAAGAAAAAGCAATTAATTTATCCAGATGGTGACCTTGATATCGCACTCTTTCCTCTCTTGCAGCCGTCCCGCTACGTTTTAGATGTCATAAGAAAAGTCAGATCCAGGTAAAAAAAACAGAACAGAACTATTCCTCTCTCTTTTTTCCTTTTACTATTATTATTTTTTCCTCTGTGGTCACCAGTGAGCTGGAGATTTCTCTGCTGGTTCTGCCGTTTCCTTACGTCCCTGAGCTGCTGAAGCTTTTCAACTCCTACATCCAGCAGGGCCTGGAGGTGGAGCTCGTCTGCCGCTGCCTGTTTTTCCTCCTCAAGTAAGACCCAGAAAACAACAAATGTGTCAATTTGTTTGACATTTCACTACCTTGCTGATTTTACATGTGGTGTAATTTGTTTTGTTGTAATTACTAATTTTATCTGCACAGCGGATGCAGTTACTTATAGACATGTTTGCCTCTGGCTGAGAGACATTTTTGGAATCACTTTCTTCATTACAGCTCAACAGGCTTTCTGAAGGCCTTTAAGTTTTTCTTTAATAATTTATTTATTTTTAGGCATTTTAGGCATATGCTAACAAAGCAACAAAACAAAATAATACAAAAAAATGTACATTCCCAAGACATGGTCTTTTAACTTAACTTTTTCTTAATTGAACTTTTTTTTGTGAAATTGAGGAAGTTATTTTGAATGTTGCCGTGTCCATCAACCTTTTCAAATGTGATTTTTTAAAAATATAGACAAAGACAAAATCTCTTTATATTTGTCCAATCAAACCCACGTATTACCCCAATATTGCTATATTCCACATTTTTATGTGGATATTTCTGAATTTTTGTTTTAATTGTAATTGCAGCTACAGTTGACTGTTTGCTTTCAGGATCCACTTTGGCCAGATCACCAGTAACCAGATGTTGGTGTCCGTCATCGACGAGCTGAAGACCAACACGCTCTCCAAAGTCTGCCAAATCAGAGTAAGTCATCATCTGCGTAGAGACGCATCCCGTGGCTTTAAAGCTACAGGTTTTGGGGTTTTTTCCCTCCCTGTTTCATGAAATTGCCTTTTTCTTTTAACTTTAAGATATTTTGTTAAAATTGTATACATAAAAAGCGATCTTTTACTTGTACTTATTGTACATCTTAGTCCTTTACATCAAGTGCAGCAACAGACATTACACGGACTATTTTAGCACTTAATTGTGAATAATTTAGATTGAACTTAATCAACAAACGATGTGCCTTTAACGGCACAGAGACATTAAGCTCCCAACCTTTATGTCTAAAAAGGTCAAACTTCAACAGGCCTTCTAGAAGGAATTTGTTTTTTAATGGCTATTGAACAGTTTCCAGAATTTAAAATCAGTCTGAATTTAGTTTTCAGCTTTTCTAACTAAAAAAAAAGAACCTTATATCTCATAACCTTGAAGTTTAAGGCAGATTATGATTTTACAACTACAATATAATTCAACATATCGTCTGCATACAGAGCAAGTCGATTGGTTTTGATCAGCACCAAAACTAATTGTTTTTTTCTCTCTGCAACATGTTTGATTTTCTAATTCTGTTGCTTCAGGATGTGCTGGGCTTTAACAGCGCCGCCCTCCAGTTCCTCCAACAGGAGATCGAGAGCAAAGAGGACGTGATGTTCTTCGCCGATGCCACAGGCCAACTGGAGGAGAAGAAGAAGAAAAGGAGGAAG
The DNA here is from genome assembly GCA_903067055.1 of Poeciliopsis paucimaculata. Lineage (NCBI taxonomy): Eukaryota > Metazoa > Chordata > Actinopteri > Cyprinodontiformes > Poeciliidae > Poeciliopsis > Poeciliopsis paucimaculata. Next base: position 128,012 of record CAEGAD010043224.1, read on the forward strand.
AGGGAGCGCGCTGTTCTGACCGTCGCTTAAATTTATAAAGAACATTTTTGGTGTTTGGATACAAATTTCCTCCCTGCTTTAATTCCTACCCAGACCAGGTGGATTACTTTTATATGTTGTGAAACCCTGACAGGATGTAACTCAGTGGTAAGCAGTGACATGCTTTATTCCCCAAATAAGTTTTCTCACACAGCTTCACTTGTAACAAATAAATCCTGCAGCCGCCATAAAAACGCAGTAATGTGCGGTCAGGTTTGTAATAAGATTCATGTCATGTTTAAAGCCGCGCCGCGTCCGTGATCACCACGCACAGAGGACACGTTTGATTTAGGCTGGTTCCGCTTCACTGGCCTAAAGGGAGGCGTTCTGGTCCCATCAGAGATGGTCTGGGATGTGGCAGCAGTTTGGGAAGACGTCGACGGTCCTGAGGTTCAGCTGTGAGTCAATAACTTTCAAGTTTATTTCATTAATTCATTTAAAAAGGGAAACTCAAATATGGATTCATTACATACACTGATTCATTGTAAAGGCGACTTACTATGCTTTCTTGACCAGGTCAGGATACGTACAAAACTTGTCCATTACTTTTTTTTTGACAATCATTAATGAGATTTTAGTTTAGTCAGTTCTGCCTGTTTTCAGCTTTCAGAATGAGCTGTTTAAGACTTATTACTTTAAATACAACTAAGCTGCCGCTAGCTACGTCCCATCACATTTACACTCGTCTTTGAAAATGGATACAAACTAATGCCAATTATATAGCTGTACAGCTTTGAAAATCAGAAGTAGAGCCTCCTGCACAACCAACAAGAATGCAGCAAGTGGTTTCTGGATTGTAAGTCAACAAGCAAACACTCGACTTTTCCAGCAGCCATTGCACAGCATATAGTGTTAAAAATCAGCTGAATAAAGTCCGGTCACAATACATGTGATGCTTTGAATTAAAAGGCAGAAATGTTTTTGGGTTGTTTTTTTGTCTTTATTGAAAATTTTAAGAAAATAGAATGACAAGGCAACATCAGCAACAAACGTTTGACATGACAAACTGCGCAGAAAAAAAAGGGCAAATGAAAAACAATAGTCATACAAACTAACAATGTGAGGTAAGTAAAACAAAATGTTGCAAAATGTGAGAGAAATTAAAAAACTTAAGCTATTAACATATTAGTATAAAGATTGTGTTTGTGTTGTAATATTTAAGCTCTGCCCAGTTACAGGATGAACTCCTCAGTCCTCCAGTTGACTTTATAACTCACCCAAACCAGCTTTCTATCTAATGGAGTCTATAAATGACTAGAAACATCTTTAATAAATACTATCAGGGAGAGTTATTGCCAAAATGTTCAACATATGATTGCAAGAATGTTAGGGATGTATAGTAAAAGTTTGCCGCTAGTAATTACTTCAAATTAACTGATTGCACTATAACCCTGTCCATGCTTGATGTTAAATTATATTGAAAAAAATGGTTTACTGTCTCAAAAAAACCCATTTATTTTTAGTTGCCAGTGAATACTTTTGACTTGACGATTTTGGTCCATGTGACTAAAAGTTTGGACACTGGGCTGATGTGATAACAGTGCTTAAAGATGCAGATACTTTTTAACATCATCATCATTTTGGGAAATGTGTGTTTCGTGACCTGCATAATTTTATCATTTTAAAAAATCCAGATCTTACAATATAGTCTGCTACACGGCCACCATGTTGTAACACCAGGAAATCAAGAAAAAGTAGAGGTTTAGTTATGAGATTATTGCAGTGGTTAGTGGAACTGTTTCACTAAAAATGTACAGCACTATGATTGTTTTTAAATATGCTGCAAGTTAAGAATCTTTTTCTTGTCTTTTAGATTATTAGAACAAATAAAAAGTTGTTCTAAGTTGTTTGCATAATATCCAGTATTTTTCATGATTTGGTGAATAAGAAATGAGAAGCAGCTTGACGGTCCTGCTCTCTCCTTGTTGGACCTGCTGCTGTTTCTCCTCCACTTCCCATCAGAGCTCCACAGTTCTCAGGTGTCCGCAAGGGGAAACCGCAGCCAGCACGCTCTGAGGCAAACACTCGGACTTCTCCGCTGTGCTGCCGCAGCAGGACCAGTGGGGCTTCCCTGGATGCCCCTTGTGGCCGTGACCGCAGCCTTTAAATCCTCCTGCGGAAGGTTTCGAATTGTGTAAAACTCGCCTAAATGAAAACCATGCAAGCAATTGTTTTTGTTTTTTTACATGTGTACCTGGCATGGTTCCTGGGCAGCCACAGCGAGCCTCTTTAGCGCCTCCGCTGGAGCAGAAGGAGCAGCAGTGAAAAGTCCCAGTGTGCTGCCTGAACTTCCTCTGAACATTCAGAATAAATGGAGAACCCTGCAGGAAAGCATTGTGAGCAGTTCAGACAGAAATGAGCCCAAACTGAACGCGGCTTGTCCTGTTGTTGCAGATTTGCCTCAAGGGTCTAAATAAAGTGTTTTGCTGCCATCTAGTGGACAAAACTTTTGCATAGTTATTCCACGTTTTGCCAGGACGCTCCATAAATCTGAATCTTTTACATGTACTGTAGTCAAATTAACAGGAGAAACACAAATATTACAGCAGCAGAACGTGTTCTGGTCCTGGACTGGTTCAGCACCTTAACATGTTGGGTTCTGACACAGACCCACACAGAGTACTGTCCTGGTTCCTCTGGTCTGTAGGAGACGCTGTAGCTTCCATCACTGTTGTCTGCCACCATCGTCTCCACTGTGCTGAAGGTCAAAAATAATTCATTTCAATAACAGAAAATCAGAAAGTTAGCTGTAAAATATACTTATATAATTATTAGATTAAAGAGCAAAAAGTGCATTTCTCTGACTTATTAACTTACTTTGGACATTAGGCCTTTTAAATTTCATTCACATAGTAATATTGTTTGTATAATAGATTAAATAATTTATAAAATTCACAACTTTATGAAAAGAATTCAACTGAAAGTTGCTGGATGTCTCTTTCTGAATCAACGATGGCTGGCGGAGCGGACATGTTCACTCACCAGTTCTTCTTCTCTCTGTGGACGATGCTGACCAGGACGTGTTCTCCTCCTCCGGCCAGCCGCTCCCCGCCGGAGTCCCGACACACCAGGGTGAAATGTCCCCGCTGAGCTACCGTTCCCTGCTGCAGACCTGCGACCACGACGGGTGGAAAGTTAGAAAAACGGCGTCACTGAACTGAGACGAGATGCAAACTTTAACTTATAGAAACACTTAACTTCATCCAACTGACGCAACAAAGACGAGACAGAAAGTTAGCTGCTCACCTTCTCCTTCAACGGTGCACCTGCTGACGTCCACTGTCCTGGAGTGGATCACGCCCACCACCGGGTAGCCTTCCACCTCTCCTGCCGGCTCCCTGGGCAGGAAGCAGACGCTGCCGCCATCGTCAGGGGCAACCGCCGCGGGGTGGGGGTCGTACCCACTCTCCGCCAGGCTGGTCAGTCTTCTCAGGGTCACTCCTTTAGCGCTGAGGATCTCGGCGTCAGAGCCACAGCTCAGCAGCCGCTCCGCAAACTCCACGCTCCCTCTGACGTCAAGCAGGGCCTGCTGCAGCTGCGCCCTCTGCAGGTGGAGGTGGTTTCTGGAGGAAGGAAGTGATTATGGTAAACTAGGGCTGAAACGATTCCTCGAATGATTCAATTACCTCGATTATTAAAATTCCTCAAGGAAATTTCACCTGCCTCAAAGCTTGGTTAATTTATGTTTCATCATTTAGCGCACCTTGTCGCGGCCGGAACATTATTTGGCTGCGTGGAGCTCCGATTTCCACCTCTGAGTTGTTGACAAAAGCTAAGTGTTAGTGGCATAACATCCTATTTTCAAGTTCAGTCTGAGGGGATTTTATTGATTGATGATAATGTCTGGGTCTCCATCGTTTTTGGGGGATCAATAAGCATCCTTAAAATGACTGACGCGATGCCTGGAGTACGGCAGCCTTTCTCCTCTGGAGCTGCTGGTTGAAAGCGAATGGCAGGAAGATTAATACGGGTGATCAAATAGACTGAACACAGCGGACGGCTGAGTAGTTGATGGTTACAGTGTAAGTGTAGCTTTACGGACAAACCGCACAATTAATTTCGTATCATCCTGGTTTCAACAAACAGGTAGTAGAAATCATGGTGGCGGTTCATGGATGGTCAATGAGTTTCTGAGTGAGACGAACGAAGCTGACGTAAATATCCTGCATTGTTCCCGGACTTATGTTCGTCTGTCCCCTGGTCTATTTCCTGCCCTCCAACCCATCTTACTTTCGTTTGTTCGCCTGTCCCCACCTCCACCACCCCAGCCGACATTTCCCATATTCTCACCTGAGAGTTCATCTATTAAACTCACTGAAGATGAATACATAAACTAAAAGCTGGAGTACAGACATTTAAAAAAAAAAAAAGATTATCATCGCCTTCAACACAAAATTTTTTTCTCTTTTTGTAATTTGTTCTAACATTGGAAAAATAAAAATGAGTAGGAGTAGCTGTTTGAATGGACATGGTTGCTGACCCCTGACCCTAGGAGCACATTGGCATTTTTTTTATTTCCCTGTCAAAAAACTCATTACTGCTGCAGCAAAGTGCAGCGACGTCCTACCTGCGTTGTACCCTGATCTCCTCCAGGCGGCGCAGCAGAGACAAGCAGTGAGCCTCCACGGCACTGGCGTACTCTCGTGCGAAAGCTCTGATCTGATTGGCGGTTTCATCAACTTGAACCTGAAAATGTTCTTGAGAAATTTCCACCTACAGGAGAATCAGAATGCGAAAAATAATAAGTTATGTTTTACATTCGAATATGGAAATCTATATGAATGACTGATATTGAATAACATATAAATAAGTCTTTTGGGGGCGGGGCTACACAGTGTAACAGTTAGTAGCACTGTTGCCTTGCAGCAAGACGGTCTTGGGTTCGATTCCCGGCCCGGGGTCTTTCTGCATGGAGTTTGCATGTTCTCCCTGTGCATGGTGGGTTCTCTCTGGGTACCCCAGCTTCCTCCCACAGTCCAAAAACATGACTGTCAGGTTAATTGGTCTCTCGCCCCCACTCGGGACAAGGGCGTAAGAAAATGGACGGATGGCCTTTTCAGGGACCTTTTGCAGCGAGTCCTCCAGTCGCTCCAGACGAGGCCGAAGGCGAGCGCTGACCAGCTCTCGTATCCGGTCGCCATGACGGTCGACGACGTCGTGGGTCGGACGGCAGCGGTGGTCCCGGTGCAGCGTGGCCGCGCACTCCAGACACACCGGCAGGTCGCAGGGCTGACAGAAGAGCCTGAGCTCCTGGCCGGGGTGAAGGGAGCAGAGGACGGGGCGGCAGAGACGACCGCGGGCCTTCAGCTCCGTCACGGCCTCAATAGAATGCGACGCGGTTCGCTTCTGCCGCCTGCAGGTGGGAGGGAGAACACATCCTTTAGGATTTGTGGGTTTTATGGCGGGTGAGACTTTTAGATTTATTACCACCATCTGCTGTGCTGGAGTGTGGGCTAAAGTGTTTTTCTTATCTTTTTAAACTAAATTCTTATAATACCGCTTCCTTAGGACCTTTTATTTATTTATCGTGTGTTTAAATACGTCGCTCAATTTTAATGTCTCCGAACCATATTTTGTTAATTCCTGTTTTAATTTTTCTCGACTCATCCTGTATGTTTTCGGTGCGGTTAACAGAAATCTGGTGGAGTTTAGAGAATAAATCAGATTTATTGACTCTGTCACAGAAAGTAGGGCCTACTCCACCTGTGCGCCTGGCGGCAGAACCCGCACAGGTTCAGGCTGCACACCTCGCAGCGGCTCTCGGCGCTCCCCTCGCCGCACAGGTCGCAGCCCAGCGGGCCGTCGCTCACCAGGGCCTCCAGGAACACCTCGTCCAGCGCCAGGTGGTCGGTGCTGAGCCCGGCCGGTCCGGACTGAGGGATATCCACCTCGGTGTCGCACTCGGGGCAGAGCACTGTGAACGACAGGGAGTCTCGGCGCTGCTCCTCCGCCTCCGGCGCGGTGACGCGGCCCCGCGGAGACACAGAGAACCGCTCCAGCTGCCCGATGCAGTCGGAGCAGAAGCTGTGCAGGCACGGGAGGATCTTGGGCTCCCGGTACAAGTGTTTGCACACGCCGCAGACAGCTCTGGGGTTTACAGAAGCACTTCTAGGTTCCGGTTCCGAGCTCACCGTCGGCTTGTCTGCGGTTTCTCTCCGCTCTGTCTGGGACATGGTTGGTTTTTGGGCCAAAATCAGAGCAGAACTCACCGTGAAACCCACCGAGTTCAACCGAGCTGTCAGAGGAAACTCATCCCTACGTCCCTGCTGTCGCACCGAAGAGCTGCTTTTCTCACACGAGTCATAAAAAGTACTTTTACAAACTTTTCTGCCGAATTAAAACCCACTTTTCCTCGGCAAAGCTGCGTTCAAAGCCGCGTGGGACATATGACACCTCACCAACTAACGGACCAATGGGAAGCTCCTCTTGGCTGTCCGGGGAGGTCCATAAACATTCCTGGAGTCTTTACAGACACATTATAAATGATAAAAAGTCATAAAATATTTCCAGCAGCAGTAAGAGAATGCAATATTGTAATTAAACAAAGAGCACATTTTTTTATATTTGAAAAAGGGAAAATCATAGTATCTTTTCCCATTTGCTGATTTAAAGAAAGGATTCTGCTTTGCCACTTATTTTGGGCTTGATTGGGAAAAAAATTGGAAATAAAGATATTATTCTGAGGAACAGGAATAATATTTAGTCAGTCTTTTAAAAACATTTGCAATATTATATCAAGTTTAACAAAGTAAAAGCACCAACTCATCATATTTATTGTGAAATTAAAGAGTATGTAAAAAAATAGGTTATTAAAACAATTTATACTTTGTGTTCGACTCAACATTTAATACTGGAAGAAGATTTTAATTTCTAATAATTTTTGATCTACAAATAAAGTCTCTATCTGGCAATTTAAAAAAAAAATCATTTTATATGTTGCATATTCCCTTTAATCCAACTTTTTGTGAGGTATTTTCCAGTTCTGTTGCAGTTACTTTATCCAAAACGACACAAGGACTTACATCATTTAATAGAACACCAGAAGCTAAAAATATATACACTATGGCAAGAAAAACAGACTTCTACATCATTTTCTTGTCATCAGTTACAATACAGATGAAAAAAAAAACTATTTACATGTATATAATAACCAGCACAATATTCCATGACATATATTACAATAAAACGGACAACTAAACTTTAGTTAGCGCTACTTAAATAAAACGCATCACTTGCTCTGTTCTTGAATGTACCCAGTACATAGACAATATTTGATGTTTTTAAAGCAAAGATAATAAGGTTGTATTTACCTACACCACATAAAACATGCATATGACACTGGTAACGATATTTAGATAAAACGATACAAGCTGCGTTGAAGCGACACTGAAGGTGAAGAACGTCCTTCCCAAAACACCAGAGCCTGGAAAACACACAAGATTAGACACTGAATACAGAATTGTATACTTTAGACAAGTAGATGGCAGTTTTCAGGTTCATAGTTTTATATTAAATATTTCGGCAACTTTTCACCTGAATTTATCGACTACAGTTATTCAGGGGTCCAAATGTTGCGCAGCCCTTATGCTGAAGATCAAGATTCTTCCAATGAAGAGAAGATGTTGAAAACCTTCATAAAACATGTGCCACGACTAGAATTACTAGAAGATTCACTAGAATGGGCCAATGTTTGAGAACGTGTGTCATGTGTATTTTTACTGACGTCATGATGTCATGGCCACGGTTACTGTGTCTTTGTTGCACATCTTAAAACCATTAAAACTAGGACAATTCGCTAATCGTTGTGACGCCAGCCGTTGTTAGCAATACATGCGGATGAAAATGTATTTCTCTCCAATTTTGGTTTCCATACACAAAAGCAGCTGGAGATGGGCGCTAACAGGGACAGTTGTTCTATGAACAAAAGCCGCAGAGGAATGAGAAACAATGGTCAGATCATGAGGAGAACAAGAAAAACTTCCATGAAGCTTGTTTAAGCAAATGCCACGAGCATCAACACTTTGTCCTCAATGACGAGGTATTCTCTTTGGAAGATAGCAATGACCAGCTGAGACAGGAAAGCTGGGAGCCAAATAACCCACATGTCGGCATCACTGGGCGACATTTTTGTCAAGTGACAGAGAGAGTGACTCACATGATCATAGCTACTCTAGAGGTGTGGTTGTTCTGACGACACATTGTATGCCTGATACTTCCAAACCATGTTCAGAACCGAGAAAGCCTCTAGAATAGGAGGCGAAATGTCTAAAAGAAACGAGAAAACAGGTCCAGTTACCCTCTAATTAAGCACCTTGGATCATCGTATTCTGGATGACTGGGAATCCAAACTAATAAACTGCATTCAACTCATTGCATGCTCGTTACCTTACCACAGGACGCTAAATGGCCTGTACTTGTGTAGCGTTCATCTGGTCCAGACGACCTAAAAGTGCTTTACACTACATTCAGTCATTCAACCAATGGTGGTAAGCTACAATGTAGCCACAGCTTTCCTGGGGCAGACAGACAGAAGCGAGGCCACGGGGCCCTTCTGGGCGACAACTGAGACTAACAAATCGGGCGTTCAAACCGGCAACCCAAACATTGCTCAGATCTACTGTCAGACCGATGACGTACTGTACTGACAATGAGATTTTCTTATCTTTTTTCTTAAAGAAAACCACTGTTATTGCTACTACTGTAAAGCATTTGCAGACTGCTTGTGTGTTAACTTCTTAATTTATTGTGTGTTTTGCAGTTGATAATTGTTAAAAAAAGAAAGAAAAGAAAAACAAGTGAGGAAGAATTCTCTACTAACATTAATGTATATTAATGTTAGTAATATACAAACTCAAAAAGTTTGAGTTTTACTAAAACTTTTTTTGAGTAAAAGTTTGCTGTTTCATGAGTTTCATCAACGGTAAATATGATGTGAATTTTCCCTTTGTTCAGTGGTCAAGAGCTCAGTCCTCAGTAGATGGGCATCATAAAGACTCAACCAAGACTGTACCTGTTGTAGTAGCTTCGGTGACTGCCACCACTAGGTTGTTTTCGATCCTGAAGCTGTAGGTCTCACTGAGCTTCGCCGACCGTAGGGTGCTCAGGATACTGTAAACCCCTGGTGAGCGTTCAGTGAAAGTCGTGTTTGCGTTCAGTTCATTCCCAGTTTGGTTCAGCCACATGACGTCTGGTTTAGGAAACCAGCTGCTCGCCTCAGAGGTCAGGATGTTGTTAGAGAACTTTAGTGTCGGCACTGAAAAGACTGAGAAACGGATTTATTACGCACAAGACAATTTTCTCAGAAAAAGTCATTTAGGGAAACTGAAAGGTTACCTGCTGTCCGGAGGTGAACGCTGACTGTCCCTTGTCCAACAGAGGACCTAACGGTGCAGGTGTACTCTCCCTCGTCACTGCTTCTCACGCTGCGCAGCAGCAGAGAGGCGTTACCTGTGGCTACAGCGTCAGGGAAGACCCCAGTTCTGCCTCTGAACTCCGGCGCTTGCCCGTCCAGAGCCGGAACTCCGTCCTCGTAACGATAAACCGTTCCCAGATCTGTTTTCTCCCAGCTGACCTTCACCTGACCCAGCCTGATTGGTTGACTCTCTGCAGAAACATAGCAGCTGAGAATCTGGTCCTCGCCGAGGTTGGCGACCGGTTTGGTGTTACTGCTCATCACCTTGGACGTGGATCCTGCGGACGACAATTTGGTCTCAAAATATATGTTGTGTCTTGTAGCCCAATACTTTCATGTTTAAGGTGGAAAAACTGTTTGGAAGTACAACTCAACACCGGCTGCGTTTCCATTACGAATATTCGCAAAACTTTGAAGGTAGTCCGCTAACATTGAAAAAAAACATAGTTTTGCAATTGTGGTGTTTTCCATTTCCATTAAATAAGAAATCATACCTGAATAAGTTTGTTCACACGATAAGTCAAACGTTTTTGGCGGGCCTTACCTTACCTATTTTATTTACTTGGAGCTGCAAGTAAATAAAATCCAGTCGTTGATCCCAGGACTCGTGACACGTAAAAAGTTTTTCCATTACAGTTTTGTGAAATACATTCATTTCTGTACAACCGAAAAACTACCTCATCCTTCGCAAAACACCTTTATTGAAAAACGTGAGTGTTTTAATCAAAATTTGCACGTTTCCATTCGGCAAATTTATCTCAAAATTCCAATTTGCGCAATTGGAATTGCGCAAAGTAACTGCGCAATGGAAACACAGTTACTGTTAATAGTGCAACTTCAACAAGAACAAGGAATCAAACGGAGGTTTACATATTAGTTGGGCTCTGTGCATAAAGAAACATGTGGCTGCATGCTTGGAGCTCCTTATGTCATTCCAGCAAGTTCTCTTCAGTATAAACAAAACACAGAACATACTGAACACACCCATTGCATGTCAGCCATTACTACTGACTGAGTCACTACTGCTACTAGTAATAATAATAATAGGTCTGCAGGTCTTACTTGAGAAGGCCAGGGACAAGATGAGGATGATGAAGGTTGCTAACAGGACATTGAGGGTCACCATGCTACATGTGGAGAAAAACGAACAGGAAACTGGTTTAATAATCCATTTACATATGAGAGATGAAAAGCTCCTTGTTTCAGGATATCATTGCTTTTACTTCTTTATTTTCTAGACACCATTTATTGTTACACTGGAAGTCTGATAAATGTCCCTCAGTATTCATGTGGGTTAAAGACACGAGGTTCTTTCTAGAACCTTGAGGAAATTACATGCACTTTACAAGAATGTACAAACATGGTTATACTAAAAAACAGCAATATTTTCTTCCTTATTTTTCGAATGTAGTCGTTTTGTTAAAAAACAAAATCCTCAAAACTAGTGCATTGTATTGCATTTGTTTGATGCTCTATTTTGTCAGTATTACATTAAGGCGTATGTATTCAACAAGAATCATATATTATTGTAATCTGTTTGAACTGCCTCTAAAAAGGATATTTTGAAACAAAAGTTTATCGTTTTTCATTCTGATATATCACTTTTTCGCACTTCATTACCAGACGTACTTGCAGCTGCAAGTACGCCTGAGAAAACAATATAACAAAACTTTAGCACAATAATATAGTCCTAGACATAGTGCTCCAAACTGGCATGATAAAAATAAAGAATCAGCTGTGGAGATAACTCATTTCAAAATGTTCAAAAAAAGTTCTCTTCATTATCAGAACCGAATTTCTGCATATCTTACGTGAAAAAAATGATTTGTCCGATCGTAGCCATGCCTCTAGAAGATCCTCTTGTTGCTCAGCTCCGTCCCGGTCCAGATATTCTGCTCATGTGCCTCTTATAGATAATTCCTGTGCGTGTTTATCCTGCAGCCTGCATAGAGCCACTATCTCCTGCCTTCCTCTCTGCATGCAGAACACAACACCATGAGTAAACATTACGCTGTAGGTGTGGGCTTCATTCTGTTGTCTCAGTGGCTCATTTATCTCTGCAAAGTAAAAACTTTAGTGTGACAGGTGGAAGAATTCATTAAATGTCTGGTTTGGTTCATTTTAAGTTAAATGTTCATATTATCATCATTGCATTTTTCAAATACTGAAGTAGCAAGCATGATCTATGCTGGCTTCAGTTCTTGGTGTGCCAGTACATAACCTACTCTGAGGCTTTTTGTAGTCTCTGCTGCTCCAACTTGTTTATAAAGATTATTTTTTCGTGTGTCATGCTTTATAATTAAACCCTGGACCTTGAATGCAACATTTGGAAGGATGTTATAAGTAAAGTACGTAAGCAAAAGTTTATTTATGTCGCAGCTTTTCTCAGACAGAAAAGGTCATAAAGCGCTCGACTAAAAGGGCAACGGTAAACAAATTGAAAGAGCTGTACAATAAGGAATAAAAGCTCAAGTTTATATAAGAGAATATTGGAATAAACATGTTTTTAGCTGCTGTTTGATAGTTTCCACACAGTCCACACTCCGTAGGAGTCCATTCCACAGTCTGGGTCCAACATCTTGGACACACCGCTCTTGGTTCTGGGTTGGGAGACCACTAAAAGTTTTGGAGTTTATAAACTCAGAATACAGGGAAAGATATGTATTTGAATCAAATCTGACATATAGAATGGAACCTGTAGAGATCTGACAAGAAATATTAAAATGAAACCCAGATCTGATTGGTGTCCAGTCTAGAAAACAGGAGATGTATGGGTTTCTAGAACCTTCAAGAATCTGAAGACGATCCAGCTCCTTCTGATGAAAACTGATGAAAACAGGTGAATCATGAAGATTATCATGAGGACGCATTATGATTGTGACAATAATGTCACAATCAATAAGACACAAGAAAGGAACCAAATCAATTCTGAATGATTAGAACATTTTAATGAATAAAAACGAATAACCGTAAACATATGTTTACATATGAAAGTGACAATAACAGAATCATAAAACAGTCCTGTCCTTCTGCATGATATAATGTTGCTAAAGAAAGTTGATGTCTATGTTGTTTGTTCTTGTTCGTGGTTGTTGTCTCCAGTTTCTTCTCTTGTAATTTCTGTCATGTAAAAATCAGATGCTGAGACTTTTCTCCAGACTTCAGAAATCTCAGAGACATTCTCACTGTGCTGTAGACGCTGGTGGTGTTTGATGCTATCAATGTAGTGCTTGCAGAGTTTTTCTGCTTTCTGTTGTGCAATTCCTTGTAGCTGCTCATTCAAATGGTTGCCGACTTCCTCCGCCAGCAGGTTGTCAAACACCACGCTGTAGTAGGGAGCGGCACATCTGTACCCCGGTGTGCAGGCTCTCCAAACCTCTGAGATGCTCCAGAGAAACAGGAAACCGCAGCACAGGAAAAGGCCAATGTCCTGAAACAAAAAGAGAAACAAATTTTAAAAAATCTGCTTTTTTCTTCAGGGACAGAGACGAGAATTCAGGCATTTTCTCATTTTTGCTTAACATCTGGCCACTTTAAGGGTGGCTGTAAGTAGATGTTTTATGATATTGTATTTTAAGGTGATGCATGTTGTACTCCTGTCTTCAGTCTGACAGAAAATTTCACTAAATAAATGCCAACATCACAGCTAAAGTTTGGAGTGTTCTCTATCTAAAAGGAATGGAAAAGAGCATTAGATTCTTCTAAATAAGTTTATTAAAGTTACTTGACACCGACATCAAAACTAATCTGCTTTGAGCTCCATAATCAGTGCAGTAATACTCACAAGTGACGTGGTCTTGTAGTTGTCCCGGATGCGTGCCTCTTCGTAGGTCAGATTTGCTTTGCAAGGCAATCCGGTCTGAGTTGAGTTGAAGTTTGTCTTCAGGCAGAAGTACCAGTCTCCATCAAAGAAAACCAGAGAAATCCAGAGAGCCGTGAGACCGGTATACCTTATGAAAAGCTTTCCGAAGTATATTGCGCTACAACTATTTGGGCAATGGAATTTGAAGCATCGCTGACTGGAAAAAGGTTTTCGGCGGTAAAAAGGCTCAACAATGTTGACGACAAAAGTCAGGATCAAGGGAGGCAAAGTCAAGTAATAGATACCGCTGGCATGTAAGCCAGGCCTGCAGGAGCAAACGAAGTGCATGTCAAATACATACTGCAGGATGGAGAAGAGGACGATCAGCAGGAACATGCTGACTGCGTGGTGCACCAGCTTCAAGAGCCTTGTCGTGGTCTCTGGATTGTGCTGCATTGTGTCTGGAGAGCTCTGTGTTGACGGCAGGTTGCTCCGGTTGTGTCGACGTCTTCTTGATGTTCTCGCCTTCCACTCTGGGTGAAGTCAAAATGGCTTCATCCCTGACGCCGCTGTCCACTTTTTTATCTACAACTAAACCACAATCAATGTGAGCCAGTGGTGAACCACAGCGTGCCACTGTTCTGCAGCCTGCTTTCATAATGATGGGGCCACTTGCTTTCAGTTTTCAGAGATTTCTGAAACTCTAACATTTTGTAATTTTAGTGAACATTACACAGAAGAAAGATGTACTTTGGATGCTTATCATTTTGTTTTTTTGTTCACTTGTCCTATCTATTTGGCTGCTGCCTGTCTTCGCCAGGTCACCCTTGTGAAACAGGTCTTGATCTCAACATGTTTTTATTTGTTTAAATAAAGGTTTAATAAAACTCTGAATCCTTTTGTTCTCACTCTGAAGATGTTTGCATTGACAACCGTCTTTGAGTTATGATTGCACTAGACTCTTTAAACCCCCGACATGGTCTGAAGAGACGGCATCCATTGGAACCCTGTGAGCTTTTTAAACTGTGCGCGGTCCGGCAGAGTCGCACTGACCCCGCGTGTGCTTTTGTGTGGTTCTGGGAACTGACGGTCTGATGGGACACGCTCTATTTTAAAAGCTGGCGCACCTTTCCTTGTTCCTTGTGTGCAGAAAATATTTTGTTAATGTTTGGCAGAATGACTTTTGATGATTTTCCGCTAGTTTCCCTTTGCTTCGGTAAAGTCAATGTGTGGTGCAAAAAGTGTCTGTTTCTTGGAAAGTCAAAAAAAGTTTGAGGCTACATTTTTGCTAGCGATTGTAAAAATAAATAAGTAAATAAATGAAGTGTAGTGGGGATTTGATCAACGTTTTCCAGGCTATTATGCAATTAGGCAATGAAATAACTGCATAATAACCTTGAGTAATCTGAAGAAACCCACATGGTTTGTGATTCACCTCCAGACCAGACCAACATGCTGTGAACCACTGCTTCAACATTTAGAGCATGTTTTAATTTTGAAAGTGTGATTAACAGCTGTGTTAATTCACATGACTTTTACGTTCCCATTTCCTATTTGACACGCAGAGCTTTGACAGATTCCTTCTGCTGTCGGAAAAAACGTTCCATTACTTCCATAGACAAGTTTCTCTTCCCTTTTTTACTTCCATAGCTAATATCAAAAATGCCACAGTTCTATTCTGTATCAACTTTCCCGTTTTTATGCTTTGTTTTTCATTTTATTCTACTATTTTTGCTCAGTTTTTTCTTAAATAGAAGCTCGTTATTATTATTTGAAAGTATGGGAGTCAAATTGTGTCTATTATGTGGGAAAATTAGGTTACCTTACTGTACGGTTTTCTATATTTTGATCATTGGATAATAACAACTGTTGGTCCCTTAAAATCTTCTGCACAATGTTATGAAGATCAAAACAAAGCTTAGTAATGGAAGAAAAGATGCTGTGCCTTCAAAACTTACACATTTAATCTGATTTAACAGATGTAAAAAACACACAGCAGCTGATTAAAACATCTTAAAAGGTTAGTTTTCCCACGACCATTTCTATT
The DNA here is from genome assembly GCA_903067055.1 of Poeciliopsis paucimaculata. Lineage (NCBI taxonomy): Eukaryota > Metazoa > Chordata > Actinopteri > Cyprinodontiformes > Poeciliidae > Poeciliopsis > Poeciliopsis paucimaculata. The sequence continues at coordinate 143,312 of CAEGAD010043224.1, forward strand.
TTGAGTGTTTAGGATTACAGCTGGTCTGGTCATTCGTACTCTACATCACATGAATCTTTGAGGTTGGTAGAATTTCTGAACAGGACATGAGAATCGATGTGGTTTGTTTTTTGTTCGTTTCCACTCCACACTGTCGCATTTCCCTGCTTACTCGTGGATTCTAGAAAACCTCATGATGATCGAAATGCGTCCTCATAAAATCTTTCATAACATTGTAATCTGGTCTCTTGTTTAGGTGTTTTAACTTGTCTCATAGCCACTGTTTTAATGTCGCTACACTGCATGCCAATCAAAACTGTTTCATTTAAGGCACAGAGCTTTATATGTTCAGGGCCTGTTGTATATTTTGGATTTGATTCGGATACATGCCTCATCTTGTAGTCTGAGTTTATCCAAACCTTTTAGTGGTCGCCCAAACTAATTCTTAATTATTTATCTTACGTTGCATGTATAATTTCTATTTACACTTTCTGAATCATTTGAAAGGTTTGTTGCAGCTTATTTTGCACCAAGATAGTCAGTCTATTGTTTTTGTTTGTTTCAGTTTCTTTATTATTTATTTTTACATTGACTGTTGTATTTTAGTGTGCTGTTATGTTTAGTTATGAAATAAATGTGTAATTCAGTACATTTATGTCTGTGTTTAAAAAAAGAAAGAAAGTATCTTAACTCAATTCTGCACTGTTTTTCTGTTTCGGATCGGTATTGGCCAATACTAAATCACAGATATCGGTATCGGGAGTAAAAAAAAAAAAAATATATAAATAATTGGATCGGTGAATCCCTAATTTTAAAACGCGGCCAAGAAAGTTTTTATTCCTATTCCTTTTACTTAAATTTTTGTGATATACATTAATGATCGTATTGTGTTTGTTTTCTGTATTGTCTGTTGACAAAAGCTTCTAAAGTCCCACTCTGTGTAGCAATCTTGTTGCTAGGAGACCCAGTGCTACAAATTGAAATCACACAGGCGACTGTTTTGCTCTTCTGATCGTAATATAATTCTAAGATGTTTGTAAACATGCACAAACCATATATTATACTGTGGACCTCCAGGTACACATTATGTATTGGGGGTTTTATTTCTCTCCATATTGGTTTAGAGGCAAATACAAAACTGTGCCAGAACTACACAAAATAAATCTCTGTTTAACTATTAAAGTTAGAAAAATTTTCAGAGATACCAAAAATTGAGACCAGTAGTTAGTTCTTCTCTGACTTTATTTTAACAGAGGGTGTTTGTCTGCGTAGTGTGAAGGTTTCTGGTGTAAACTGTTTTACAAACATTCTGAAGAAAGACTAATTTAAATTTGGAAATAATGGACGAGTTCTCATGTCATCTTGTCAAGACTTGATATGAAGACCAAGATAAAATTTTTTACATTGAAATCCTATGAAATGCTTCTTGCTCAAGGATTCTATGTGGAGTGATCTGACTAATCTTGCACAAATTTGGTATTCTATATGTCATCTGGATATGTGAGGTTAAGAGAATTTCCGAACACGTCATGTGTTGTGGTGTGGTTGTTGTTTTAGTTATGAGTTCTTGAAGAACAAATATATTATACCCCCCTGTGATACAAATGTGATCTAAACCAGCCTGGTGTCGTTACCTTGAGCTTCATATCATCAGTGACATCATGAACAATTACATTCAGACTTGGTTATTTGTGTATTTAGGATTTTTATAGACTTTTTCTTTTCAAACTAGTTCAACAAAAACACAGAGCAAAGTTTGACAGAAAAAGGTGGGAATAATTTATCAGCTGCTAGTAACATACTACCTGAGACGTGGCTTTGCAGGAGCAAAAGTGTCAATATGTCCTTTTCATGAAGATTTTTAACTCAATATTTCCAATCTGATACGAAGAATTTACGCTGTCATTTTTGTGTTCAGCTACATTAAATGAATTTTGTCTAAACATTTATTTTCTGACACATAATTTGTTAAACAATGCAGATCTCAGTCTTGGTCTTCTTTTGAAATGTCAGCTGTTCAGACTTTGCAGGTGGCGAGTCCATACCCGAGGCAGGCCCACTCATTGGTCATCTCTATGAAGCCTGGAGATGATGTGAGGCCGCTTGCTGAAACATAGACATTTGTGATGAATATATCACATTGTTTTACATCTATGCATAATCGCTAGCTTCAACCAGATTAAAACGAGATGCAGGGTCTAGTCAGTGAAGATTTATTAAAGCAGTGAGTGTTGAGATGACAACACGTGATGGGAGTGGAAAATAAACGGTTCAGGTTGTTTACTCACATGAGAGCAGATTGTAGAGGTTACAGTAGTTTAGCCCGTCATCAAGAAGGCTGGTGAAGCTCAGAGAAATGGACTGGCCCTGGAAAAATATGACAAAAATATGCTTTTAAGATTTTATATGATGACCAAATTAATGATAAGAGCTTTGTAAAAAGCTCAATGTGTATACATTTTAGCCATATGGCTTTGCCTAAAAACAGCAGTATTTTTCATATTTTTGTTTTAAGATCTTTGTAAACCCTAAAAAGTATCATTTCAAAAAAGCATACTTCCCCCCCCCAGATCTTGCAGTTTAATAAGGTCTGTTTTACCTCACACACAAAAAAACAAGAAAACGGGTGCATTTAATGATATTCTTCTCTGATGCCCTCTGGTGGATAATACAAGTAATGCATGTTGTATTAGCCAAAAACTCAGTTTCCACGGAATATAAACTATTTTTTTTCAATGTTTAGAATCAAAAATTGTAAATTTTTATTATTTTACATAATGTTGTCTTTAATAAACAGGAGGGAGGATGAGAAAATTTTTTAAAAAAAATAAATAAAGTTAAACAGAAATTTTTTAATGAGAAATTTTTAATTAAAATTTTTAAATAATAACATCTAATCTGTTTTCATTTATTATGATAAAATATAAGTCAATATAACTTTGCTCCTCCAGCTAGCATAGCAAGCAGGAAACGTCCAGAAGCTGCTTTAACAAACACTGCTGGAAAAAACCCCAAGAATTCATGGCCAAAGGTATGAGGCAGAATTTAAACAAGTGTAATAATGACTAAATAGTAAATAAAATCGAGGGAAAATCTTCTTAAGTCGATGTTTCTTTATATATTTTGTAGCATTGTTTGTGGGCTAGCCAGAAGCTAACGCTGTTAGCTTCTTTGCAGACTCCCGCTCAAAGTGACGAGTTTAAGAATCAGTTAGCTTAGTAAGCTAACCGCTTGCCAAGTAAAAACACAAAACATGGCGACGGCTGTCACAGGTTCGAGTTCCACTCACTCACATCCCGTTTCCTGTCTGAAAACTGTCAAATAAACGCCTTAAAAAATCCTTTAACAAAACGAAACAGTGGAGTTTCTTACAGACACTCGACAACCGCTGGCCATGATGGTGGGATTCAGGGTGAACGTGATGTTCTCGGCCTGCAGGCCGTCCGGAGACGTGTGGTTGGCTTTGAGGATCACAGGGGTGGCTGACACAAGCTGGAGAGGACAACAGCACTTTTATTCATAATAAACGTGAATTAAACTGAATTGAACCACATTGTTGACTCTGAAAAGCTCCTACCTGATAATGGCATTTATCACAGGCCATCATAGGGCTGAAGGCCTCAATTTGCTTCACTAGTGTGGTGCTGATTTTAGTGCAGGGCATTTCAAAGAGCCTAGAAAGAGAAAAGTGAAACACAGGATTTAGATCTGTGTCTGCTAGGATGTCCTACAGAAATGAGTGGGCTGTACTTACCAGAGGGAGCTGCAGAAAGCGTGGTAGGGGATGGGGATGGCAGCGAGGGAGCCAAACACTCCAACAAGGAAAGCAGAGACCATCAGCAGAGTCGTCATGGTTACAGGTTACTTCCTGGTGTGTGGTCCTGGGACTGATGAGGGATTGTTGGTCTTCTTGAGCTTTATAAGGGTTTGTCATGAGGGAAACCAAAGAGGCCCAAAATCGATTCCTTCACAGATGTGACTTCTTCCAACCATATTAATTATCTCCTGATCATGTGGCCCATCAGCATCACTGTGTTTACGTATTGTGACAATAACAAGGGGTTTGTGTTCTTTCTCCTTTTGTCTTTTGAGATTCAAACGTAGTAATGATCTTTCTTTAAAATAAAAAGTGAAACATTAAGGTTTGTATTTATTTCATTTCTATCATTTAAAAAAACAACAACAACGTATTCTGTTCAAACCATAGTGGTACAATAAATTAGAATATTATTCACTGAAGTGAAACAGCAGCTTACTGCTAAGGAAAACAGGACATTTAATATTAGAATATGACATCAGGCTAACAACCTTTAAAATACATAATTATGTTTGAGATCTGCTTAAAGTTTGCTATTTTCAAAAGGTACTTTTAATCTGAAAAGTTATTCTCATAGGAGCGCATATTCTGTGGATGTAGTTCTTTGTTGTTTTATTATTTTAGATATAAGTCAATAATACTGAACAAAAAAATGTATTTCTTTGCATAAAACTCAACATTTTTCAGTCAGTGATCTAACAGGAAGTGCTTCACTTACAGTGACTCTGTAATGAAGGAACGAGCAACTGGTTAAACTGGGTCAGAACGCCATGGAGGTTGGCTGTGACAAAGTTACGATCTTGGATGCCTAACTTTCATGTTTCTTCAGCTTCATGATTTCTAGTATATGACACGTGTTAATGGAGGTACAGATGATCTTTCTGTTGTAAATAAATTATTAGCTTAATCTCTTTAGCAGCTTAAGGACATTCTGACATAATATCTGAATTATTCTAAAATCCACAGCTTTAAAATAAACCAATGACAGTGAATTAACCTACTGTCTACGCCTTAAAAGACAAGGATGGTCATTAAAAAAAAACATTTTAATACTGTTACTGTCAATAAAATTCTTATAAAATCAATAGAAATTTACCAGAGAAATCTTGTGTCAAAAAAAAAAAGTTACATCAAATGTGATGTTTTGAAAAGGTGTTTGTGCCACTGGCTGTTTTCGTATTTCAAGGTGCAAGTTAGCTCTATTTCAGTATGCAAGGAAAATGAAGAAACCTTCTTTAAGTTTGTTTAATGTGTTTCCCCATTTAGCTGCTACAACGTGATTCAGACACATAAAGCATGATAAATGATTTATGCATTGTCAGCTGTGAGGGCCACACAGCAGTACTCACACTCCTTGAATGTTTTTTACGCTTTGTCACATTACAACCACAAATGAAACGACAGGATATTTTTTTGCAATTGAAGTCATGGACCAACACAAAGTAGAGTATTACAGTAAAGTAGAAAGTCTTCAACCAACAATGGTGCTTTTGTTTGCAGCCCTCCTGATTCAATACCTTGTAGATTCAGGTTTTGCAGAGAGCGACAACGTAGCATTAGCATTAGCATTAGGTGCTGTTGCTTTTATTAAAGGTTGAAACAAATCGGAGGTGAAGCGATCTGAAGCAACCGGCCATCGATCTTATTGTTGCAGCGAAAGAATGTGTGTAATGTAAAATGAGTCGCAGCGGTCAGAGCAGGTCTGAGGAGAACAATGGCGGTCTTGTTGGGAATTCTTCACACCTTACCCATGTGGCTAAATGAGTGGGTTCCTCCTCCCACACATGAGAGGTCACAAGCTGCTCCGCATCCTGTTGTGTGTGTGACGGTCTCTTTACCTCTCTGGGTCGCAGGGGGCAACAAGGAACACTAGAAACACGAAGCAACCTGAAGGGTTTTGGTCTCAGTTTCTTTTGTAGGTCTTCATTTCAATGCTCTACGTTGACCTACTTTCTGTGTTTCTTATGTTTGCTTCTGTTTTAACAGTATTCCCTTTACATCTTCGCTCCATTGAATTTTTCCCCCTTTTTTTTTTCTTTAACTCTCTTATTGCTGTTTGCATTATGAGTAAAGTGACTAAGACCCTCCTTCTGTGCTTACTGCCCTTTTCTCTTCCTATATAAAGAGCTGTTCAACAAACCACAATGATATTTTAAAGAATTTGTGATCAGTGTGTCGTATCCATGTCCAGATTGGGCCTGTCTTTAAGGATGTCTTCATACCTGGAGGTCCTGTAGGTTCTAGTTCTTTTGGATGTGGTTTGCTTTCACACAGCACTGATTCAGATGAACCAAACCTTTTCAAAGACCCAGGTTTGTACGTTTCTCACCTGTGACGGCAAAGCACCAAGAACCACTGAAGGAAACGTCACAAAACTTCATGAAGACATGAGCGTAACTTCTTTCTTGACAAAGTTTAAACAAAAATGGAGTGCCACCAGGTTGTAGGATTTTTCCTTAGTCTTTGCTAAAAGACCATTTCTAGCGCTAGATTCTTGTGTTTGTTTTGGTTGTTTACCCACAATGCCTTGTACTAGAGTTCACTTCCTGTCTTGGATCGATCTTCAGTCTGCTAACATCAGAATTCACTTCAACCAAACCGAAATCTAGGTTTGTAAGTTTGTTTTTTTTTTTTTATCTAACACATAATGATACTTGTGTGTAAGGTTTAGTGACATCATTCCTATCCGTCCACTCTCCCGCCATCGTTTGCCCGTTTCTTCTCCGTATTTAATTCATTGGCCCTCCATCCTCTCCTGGTCTACTCCTCTCCATGCAGCCAGCTGACTGGGATCCACTGAGGCTCGTTCTGCGCCTGCTGGATGATGGAGCAGAGCTGCATGCAGGCGTCCTGCAGGTCGTCATTCACCACCACGCTGTCAAAATACTGTTTGTATTTGGCCTCGATCAGCTGAGACGTGTCCTCCAGCTCCAAAAAGTCTTCCTCCTGAGTCACAAGAAAAGGAAATGGTTTGTTCGTTGTAATGCTGCTCCATTCCAGTCCAACCTGTCAAATCACAATAAAAATGAAACGCATGGGGCTCTTACTGTGAATGCCCTGTTGACGGCGTAGCTGGTGATGATCCTGGCGTTTCTTCGAGTCTGTCTCAGTGTTTCTGGGCTCGGCGCTTTGATGAAAATCACGTACGGCTTCAGGTTCCTTAATCGCAACAGATGGATGCCCTGAGAATCACGTGGGATAAAAACAAAACGTAATCAGCTCTGTCACAAAGAATGACTTGGGAAATCATCCCCTGGATTTTACATGCTCCATACATTGATTGCGCTCCATACATGAGACTGTTTATAGCATAAACCATCTCATGTATGTATCACGCTACATACATGATACATAATTGAATTATACATGAACAGTTATGTATAATTCACACCTATAATGTTTCTGCATATTGTTTTTTAATCAGCCTGTAAATCTAACTACTAGATCACATCATGAACACACTGATGTCATTTGTACCACTGCTGTTTACGACAGTTTGTGTTTAAATTACACAGCTGTACTCACTCTAACTAGTCTAATTTTTAAAAGTATTTTCTTCTACTGTACATAGCTTGCTAGCTCGTTGTCGATTTGTCAAGTTAGCTAGCTCTCGCTAGCTACCCGTCTGTCTGTCTGCCTATCTATCTATGTTAAACTCACAGGTGGTTCGATGTCGATGATGCACATCCGTCCTCGTTTTATCACCTCATCAATAGCATCAATGCTGGTTCCATACAGGTGGCTCTTACTCTCCCCATATTCTACAAATCTGAACATGAAGCAAAATTCAGTTTATCGCAACTAATGTGCAAAGTCGGAGATAAATGATGTAATAAGTAAAACATCCCTACCTGTGGTTACAGACCATGTACTCAAACAGCTCTTTGGTGACAAAGTGGTACTCTCTACCCGCCTGCTCCCCTTCTTTTATTGGACGGGTTGTGTCTGCGAGAATTATTTTTACTGTATTAAATGTTGCAGTCAAATTCACTTCTATTCTCCTTTAACACATAATTTGTGGTCTTCATGAGACTTGTAGACTCGCAGAATACTGCCAACAATTAAAAATAAGAATAAAAACCCGGTTTTGGTATCAACGTATGTATTTTTGTGCAAATTCGATAATTAAGGCATTACTTTGCATCATTTTTATATTCAAATGTCAGTGATAAGAAATTATTTATATATTGGGATATATAAATTATTCAGTTCAATTTAGGTTCAGCTTAATTAATTGAAATCTCATAAACCGAGACACAGAAATTGTAAAGATATAAACATTATATTAAATCCCAGCATATTAAAATATAATTTTCTTGTTTTGTTTTTCATCCGTTTCTTTTAATACTATAAAAGCATAGAAAAGTTGTTAAACTAAACTGCGATGAGCGAGCTGAGATGACATACGCAGTACGGGTCCCTGGAAGGTGGACGGGTTCAGTTTAATGAGTCTCTTCCTCAACTCATTGACTCCGACTCCTGAAGCTCCTGTTTTAGGACGACACACACAGATGCTTTTGCACATCTGACTAACTTTTTGTTTGTCGGATGATCTAAAATGTCTGAGTGCAACGAAAAAGCAAACAGAAGAAATCAGTCGATTATTTAACTATCAAGACAAATAAACTGATGTCCTGATATGGTATAGTACATGAAATATTTTGAGAATATCAGTGTTTGGGGATGAATTGGGCCAGGTCTTCCCTCACCTATGAGGATGATAAGGCGGTGGTTCTCCTGCGGGAGGCGCTGGTACAACGCCACCTCCTCATACGGGGAGGACAGAGCGCTGCTGCTGGGCGAGCAGGAGGTGCAGGACTGCCGCCTCCTCTTGTAGGACGTCCTCTTCCAGAGGCGGAAACTCCGGCGGAAGCCAGCTGAAGTACAGAAGTATTGTTATGCTTTTGACTAAAAATAACAGCATTAAATATGATTTTTATGTAACTAATACAGATTGATAACAAGTTATCAAAACCATGAAAGTATGTCGTTTAGCTTTAATGACTGACGATTTATTATTATTAATTAGATATTATTAGATGTTGAGGAATAAAAAAATGTCATCTTTTGATGATGTTGCTATTAAGAGTCAAATGTACTGCAAAAAAACACAAAATCTTACAAATTTTTATCTAGTTTCTATACAAAAATATGTCTAGAAATACAAATAACTTTTCACCAAGATATAGGAGCTTGTTTTAAATCCATAATTTCTTAATACTTATGAAAAAGCGCATGTTCCCGTGGCAAATTATGTAACTTGTTACATGTTTAAAAGGTCTTGTTATAAGTCAGAAAAGTTACTACGCTAGAAACAAGACAGAAATGCTTGGTAATATTTCATGTTTTTGCAGTGTGGTTGCATTTAATTATGTAGAATATAAATTAATTGTACTTTTCCAGTCTTACTCTGCACTATTCAGACATTAAATGAGTTTGACAGAGAAAGTTCATGAATTCGGAGGCAAATTCAAGATTTCATTATACTTATTTAGAAAGTTACAATGAGAAACAAATGTGATACATTTAGTGAACTGACTGGACAATTTCTAACTTTGTATATATTTATATTCAACAATCTGACTGAAATAAAATTCCTAATAATAAACAAAAGGTTAATTGTGCTGTGGATCCAGGACGAAGGCGACTTACCCAGGTAAATTCCTTCAGTAACATCCGGGTCCTCCTCATCTGAAGAAAACAAACATTCAGACTCTTTATTCTCTTACCAGAAATGATTTATTGTTTACAATAACAAAAACTGAATTGTTAAAGTAAAAATTTAAAATTCTTCTAGTTAAAGGGGTGCACTTAAAATTACAGCTAACCAAGAAAACCTTCACTTTCTTGTTTTTTTTTTTTTGTCAATTTAAATAAATAAAATCTCAAACCTATTAGTTTAACTTCTGCTTCACAGCATCTTGAACAACTTTTTATTTAGTTATTGACTCCCAAATATTTCCGACTTTGTTTGTTTGCATATAACAGATGTAAATCAACTACACAGACTTCATCTACAGGGCAAAAAATCTGAATTACAAAGGAGTCTAAATCCTATTTGATTATCTTAATTAGACGAACTACGGCTGCTCTGGATGAACTTACCCACCAAAGTTTATTTCTTTATTTCTTTCCATGTCTGTGGGAAGGAGAAACACGTTTTCTTTAGCAGGAGTCAGTCTTCAGCGTATCAAACTGGGTCAGACCGGCGCCGTTACCTGTCAGAATTCTTTTGCCGTCAGCGTGCGTTAGGTCCTCGTCTAAAACGCACAGAATAAAAAACGTCAAACTTTCAAAAGTCAACAAGGCAACACGACACGTTGGTGACTGAACAATGAAATCGAGAAGAACTTTAAGAAAAATAACAGCAGATCATCAAGATGTGGTTATTATGTCAAAAAGACATCCAGCTGATTTAACAGACCAACGTGGAGTTAAAATTATTTTTTTAAACTTATTTTTCAAAGGAACCAACAATATTATAGTAAATATACACCAACATTTTTCACAGAGTTTATTTACATAAATCAATTGTTAATACATGCAGTTAAAACCAGGTATCAGAATAAGACGTTTCTTTTTTTAGGTCTTTTTCTGCCAAAGTTGGTGTTATTTACTAAATGCTGGAATAGCAATGGACTTATTTTCACTCTATTTTTTAATTCAAAAGTTTACATACACCAAGATTACTTTGCCTATAATAATTTGGCAAAGCCCATTTGTTTATGTTAAGGTTTTGTCGGCTTAAGAGCGATTTAGTCACAACGTTTGAGCAAAACAGAGACACACCTGTGGATGTTAAGCCATTAAAAGACTTAGGCAGATTAATCGCACCAGTTTTATCAGGAGAAATGAGACTAAATGAAAGCTATCTACAGTCATACAATTTAAAAAGAAAATTCAACCAAAAAACAAGGAGACATTTGTAAATTTATGACTTTAAAGAAAGTTACAAGAAATCTGATTTAAAAACTGCTTTTTTTTCTGTCTGACATTTAGCAAATATAAAAAATAAAATAAAAATTGTTAATTTTAACAGATAAATTTGGACTGATTGTGTCTGTTTATGGAGTATATAAATATCAAGCTTCAACTCTAAGTGTGGGGGACAAATACGTCTTTCAATTAAAAAAAACACATCATGTTGGCTTGTTTTAAAAGATATTTAATGACAAAGAACAAACTGTGGGAAATCTAGACTTGTACGAGGACGAAAAGTTCAATCTGATGGTTCAGCTAATGTCTCAAAATGAAACACATTTATTCCTGAGGTGATCATAAAAATGCTTTTCCTGAAATCCAAATAACCTTTAAAAACAAGTTTAATTTAGACACCGGGTAGATGGCAAACATTGTAGTGACTTTATTGGGTGAGACACTCACCGTTATCAGCCAGGCTGTCTTCAGTGGGCAGCAAGGGAAACAAACAGCTGCTATTTAAATGTAACAAGGCAGAAATATGAAGAAAATCACTAGATCATTGTTAATTATATCTGTAATATGTGTTTATAAATGATAAACAAGGGAGCTAATAACAACCTTGGTTTTACACCCTTAAAAAAGACTGTTAGATTTCACAGAAATAAGTTGGTTAAAGGGATTTAACAAATTGCTCTATGTAGTTTATAAGAGATAATGATAAATATTCTCACAAGGCCTGATGCATGTGTGAACCTGGGATGGATGACTCCACCACTGCTCCTTGTGTTTACTGTGAAGAAAACATAGAGAGATGAACAGGGAAATAATTACAGCTGCAAGTTATCAAGTAAAAATCCAGCACCCAGCAAGTACAAATCATGCATTTAAAGCCATGAAAGAGAGCCGCCTAATGGAGATTAAAAATGAGTCAAAGTAGCAAGAATGCTGAATGAAAGATTAACTTTGTGTGGGGAGGTAGCTGGAAGCAGAAATATTCTAGTTCTATGCAGGTATGAACTAAAAGACAGTTTGTCTCTACTGTAGAGTCCAAGGAGTATTTATCTTTTATTATTTACCTGCATCAGTAACACATTTTGTTGCCAAAAACACTGTTGTGTCTTTGTGCAGTGACAAAAAAGTAAGCCTGTCTCTAACTCTAGCAGTGACAGAGTTATTAATGGATCAACCCATCAATTTATTTTATTTTGCTAATTGCTGCTGTATCAATTAACATGTTTTACATCCGTGTTTCATATTGAAAATCAAAATGGAGTGGGGTGTAAAATTATAAAGAAAATGTGTTAAACGTTTAAAAATAGTAGTTGTGTATTAGAGGGGTTAATACTGAATTGTTTGAGTCTTCTTGAATTATTTATAAATCTAATAACGGACTTTTCAACTAAAAAAAGGTTAATAAAATACAAAGATGAAAGGTTTTTGGGTTGTGTTTTTTTTTTTTACATTTTGGCAAACCTATTGCTCCCTCTGGTGGCAGATGGAGCTGCTAGCAGGTGTGCAGGTTTGGGTCTGTGTGTGTGTATTTGAACCTGGTTTTTATGTCATGGTGGGCCCTATTTCTGTCCACAAAGTGGGACTGTGGGGACCATTTCTCCTTGTGGGGACATTTTCTTGGAAATGCTGTTTTAGGGTTCGGGGTTAGGAATGTGACGGTCAAGGTTAAATAAGTTTTGACTAGGATTGGGGTAAGTGTTTGAGTTAGGCATATCTGATTGAATGGAAGTCAGTACAAAGTCCTAACATGTGTGTGTTAGTGTGTGTCACCTCCTTAGCATGCTAGCAGAGGGAATTAGCCCAGCGAAGGACGCGCCACAGGGCAGCTTCCTGGCCTGCCACCACAGAGCGTCTGATTGGTCGACCACCTCCAGCAGGTCGCCTCTGCTGAAAGCCATTCCTGCATCCGGACACGGGATGGAGGAGTCCTGCAGGGGGCAGTAGTCCACCATCGCCCTCATATATACCTTAAAGACAGACACCAGGATCAACAGAGAGATACTGTAGGAGCTATTTCTCTATTTTCAGTTAAAGCTTAGAATTTAGATTATTTAGTTTATTTTTATTTTTGCTTACTTTCTGATTAATTTACAATTAGAATTTTTGTTTAATTTGTTATTTAAAATACGTACTTTGGTTAGTAATTCTCTTAATTAGTTAATTAATTTCAGTTTGGGATGTAGGTGTTTCACGGTATAAACATGTAGGTTTAAGGTAGCTCATTATGCATGTGGTGGTCGTATGGGTTTTTTTTTACCAGTCTTCAGTTGCCAGTCAGTCAATCAGTCAGATTTTTTGGTTTGTTTGCCCAAAAGTTGCAACACTGCATTTTGTTTTCCACATGTCAATGTGCTTTTAAATGATTATATATTAAGAAAAATTGGTTAAAAAGTCATTTAAAAAATTTCCTTGACAGCATTTAGAGTACTTGTTTTGAGGAAAGAAATTAGCTCTGAAAAATTTATTTTCTTTCCTCATTTGTTTAATTATAGCACACAGAACATGAAAGAACATGCAATAAAATTACAAACCAACCATTTGAACCAGCATATGACGAGTTTAGATTGTTTTTCCCCCAAAGTCACCGTTTGATCAATGTACAGCTTTAACATAACATTGACAACCACTTGAAGCTTAAAATGAATAATTATTCCACAGAATCACCTGAAATCAGAATAAAAGAACCTATGAGAGTAAATAAAGCATAAATAAAGACACCTGAGCCAGAGTTCAGCTGCTGCTCTACTCCACATTTCTTGCCCTCCAACTTCCTGTCTGATGGCAGCACTATTCCCTGATTGGCTTAAAGCTTTACCAACACGCATGACGTTTTTAACTTTAAATCCTTTATCTCCTAAGGTTGCACATCCCAAAGTGGACACACTTTATTGGATCTCCACTTCCTTGAAGCTCATTTTGGAAAATATTCCGCACGCACCTTTCCAAGGCATTCAATATATAATTGAACTTATTAAATTCAATTGAATAAGTCAATGCTTTACATATTTTTTGTACTTACTTTAGACTCAGCTTAAACCTTTTTCTTACCGGCTTCTGGCTGCTGGTGACCTGCGTTGACCTCGGGATAACTTTGAACAGAATAGTTCCAATCGAACTGTTCTGACGGGGAGAAACAGAGACAGAACAATAAATCAGAAATTTGGTGTCTCCAAATTAAATCTAAAATGACTTACAAGAAAGGTGATGGTGGATAAAAAGCAAAAGATGCGTCAGAATTTCGGCTGCTCCTAATTATTAAGCTACGTGTAATAATGTTTATAACAAATGATACTTATAACAGTACATAATTAACTCCACCACCGAAATCAATAAAATTAAAAGTTAAAAGGAAATATTCAGGAAGTCATTGCAACATCTCTCCTCCATTAACCCTTTGTACAAGCATTATTCTGAGAAGTAGCTCCTATAATGACCTCAGCAGATGCTCAGCTCCACCAGGTGTTTGCTAATTGCTGCTGGCTAGTCTGAAGGAGCTGAGTGGGGGAGTTGCAGGGCAGGGCTGCTCTGTGAGAGCACAGCTGGATGGTTGCCATGGAGATTAAAGGATTCCTCAAACATGCATGAAAGAAACAAGGCAACACTCCAGGTATGTTTCTGATGAGGGAATAACATTATAACATGATGCAAAGTTCTAAAAAGTAAACTTTACACAACACTGCCCCTTTAGTGTCATTCAAGCAAAGTTGCCATTTTCTGTCAGAAGAAAAAAAAACAATCTTCTTAACTTTAAGGTCATTGTAACTGGCTACAATTATAAACAGGGCTATTTTTTCCACATTCAGATAAACTTACCAGTATCTGGATGACCTTTTCTGGTTCAAGTCCCAACACTGAGTTTCCATTCACCTCCACTATATGGTCACCAGGATGAAGGAGTCCTGAACCAGAAATCAGTGATAACTCCTGAAAATATTTGTTTTGTCCTTTTTTAATCAAACACAATATCCAGCACTCTCACAGACAGCTGTGAAGAGTTTTATCTCACCACTGCGGTCTGCCAGTCCTCCATGAATCACTCGGGCAATGTAGATGTCTCCCGTCACATCCTCCCTTCTTATAGTCGCCCCCTGATGGACAGAAATGACTCACCTGTAACACCTTCTGAAACTACCGCAGTACTGATTGACAGACAGGAATGTAGAAGAGTGGAGACTCAGTAGTGCAGTGGGAGAAAATGATGAAAAAAAAGATATATTTTTCAGGAAGGAATTTGAAAAAATATATATTATTTCCAACCAAACATTTGGATGGCATGTAAAGACACAACCAACCAACTGTACCTATATCTCATCCTTAGCAGGTTTTCGGGGGGAAACCCTGGACCGTAATAATATCTTGCACTTCAGACAATTGTACAAATAATTCCAAGTTTTTTGAAAGCTAGCTTTGAAATTGAGAGCATCACATTTGCACATTTACTAGAAGAGCTAAGGCCGGGCGATACATTGATTTGAATGATTTATCAAATTTTCTGTTTATCAAGATTTAATTTTTGTAAAAGGTGGATTTTTTGCTCTTCTTGGGTTTCCATTGTTCAGAGTGATGTTTGCCCATTCAGGGTCGCCATATTGTTTTACAAGCATGTTTTTGTTTGGACTTTGAATTCAGGTCAACTGCCAGAAGGGATGACTGAAATAAAAGCAAATTTTTGGAAATATTTATTGATATATTATTTGTTTTGTTTTTTTAAAAAAAAAAAAAACAGGATGTGGGTAAAAAAAAAAAAAAAAAGCCTCAATAAAATTTGGTATGAAGATTTTATATTTAAACCCCTAATGGGAACAGCAGCACAAAATGATGGGTTTGATGCAAAATGGGAACAATTGTCACAAGCAACCTTAATGGAAATTCAAATTAAGCACATAAAAGTTCTTTGTACCTTTCATTTAATTTCATTTTACATTCTTCAGTTGCTCCAGTAAAATGCAAAACTGTCTGAATTTGAGAAAAAGTTTATATAAATTTGTAAGAAAAAGCCTTACAAATCAATTTCGTCTATTTCTAATGATGATGCAGACATTATTTCTAAAATAGCTGCTTATCTTTCTTTTTCTTCTTGCTTGTTGTCAAGCAGCCTGTGATATTGCAGTCCTGCTTGTCTTCTTGTTGAGCTCTTGCAACCGCTCCATTGTGGAACCGAATGTGCCGGTTATGGTCTGCAGCTTCTGAGCTCTTGCCGGGTTTGTTTCCTCTGTTCGGTCCCTTTGGGCTGCGGTATCCTGCGAAACTGTCTGCACAGGAACCGGCAGATGAAGACGAAGAGGAAGAGGAGGAGGAGGAGAAAGAGCTGGAGGAAGCAGAGGAGTGTGAGAGCCGGCGTGGATAAGGTGTGGGAGGTTTGCGGATCATCTCCGGAGATAGCGAGGAGACTCTTGGCGGCGGTGTTGGCCGACGGTTCGGGTTCAGCCTGCATGGAGGAGACGTTACGGGGTGGTTTCTGGCCACGATGATCCCCTGGAGCTTATCGACCACCTCAGTGAGAAGGTTGAGGGCCTGGACGTTTTCTTCGACGCGGTCCGTGATCATTTCTGTCGCCGCCACCATTTTCTGCTCCAGGTGGCGTACGTCCTGGCTACTGTGCTCGAGACTGCTGGCCACAGTCTGAACCGTAGTCCTGAGCTCCTCCATGCTGCAGGTTTTGTCGAACTCAGGAGGTTGATGATGTTTCTGCGGTTGCTGTTGTGGTTTGTTGTGATGTAGAGAAGAGTTGACCGCACATGAAGCCCTTAAAGACTCTTTCTGACAATGCCTGACAGGATTTGGGAGAGTGCTGACTCCTTGTTGCCTAATACAGGACTGAGTTGCAGGAATGACTGGTGCTGTGTGGACCATACCAGGAGTAAGAATGCTCCTTGATTCCCCTCCTGGAGCAACCTTTTTGTACATGAGGGGAGAGTTGGGAAGACTGACAGTGTAGGCCGGGATTGGAGGGGGAGGGTAAGAATAGTCGTCACTGATCCCTCCGCTACAAGCATCATCTTCTTTGTTGGGCAAGAGTCTCTCTGAAACGTACCAGTAAGTGAGAGCAAAAGAAGAAAAGTACAGAAGTTTAGAAGGTGCATGAAAGCACGGTAATGGAGTCAAGTGATGTTTATTTTCCAAGGTTTCATGTTGGCATGAATGAAATGTTGAAAGGAATGAATGTGCATTTGATGTGAAAGATGCATGGATGTTGTTCCTATGGAATGTTTAAAGGATAAAGATGGATCCACATCATAAAAGGTTAATGCCAAGAACACTGGATGGATGCGATGATGACTGGTGATGGGTTGAGTCATCATAATTTTTCACCCTTGTGACTTTGGTGACAATGGAGACAAAACACTGGTTGGTTCTTTTCTCACCGGAACATATTTCTGGGTTCAAGACAGCCGGAGCCGAGTGGTTGAGTCCTCGTTTCCAAAGTTCTGTGTTTTGTGGACATAAAAGACAATTTCCTGTCGACTCGTAACGGGGAAGAAAGTGGCAGGGCAGATTTCCGTGGAGAGGCAGAGGCCTTGCCTCGCTCTCGGCCATTCTGAGCTCCTCCCCAGACCACGCCCTCCTTGCGGGGATCAGGCGCTCCAACGTGAGTCGACGAAGACTGCTCCAACGGCTACGGACCACTCCGACCTGGTCTTCTGAAGTTTTGCAACCCTTTTCACTCTTGGAGCATAAACAAGAAGAAACTCAGGTTTCTTTAGGATTTTAAGAGGGTTTTTGGTCAGTTGTCATTTTCTGTTTGGGCTTCAAGTTCTTGGAATAAACGACTTTACAATGAAGAAATATTACATCTTTGAACTGTTTCAGGAAATCAGTTAAGGCACGGTTACAAGATAATCAAAATTACACTCTATTCACTAAAGACTTCATGTTTTTTTCTTACAGAAACCATACTTATATCTCACCAGAGGCTGGTTATTCTTTACAAGACAAACGATCCTCATGGCCTCCTCGTCCTCTGGTAACTCATCGGGAAGCGGAGAAAGGACAGGTAGATAGTCAGACTGAGCCACGCTGTCGTGAGATGAAAGGAGGGCCTAGTGGACACATTCATGCGTGTTCAGACAACATCAACAATGATTTAGGTAGGGAGGTTCTGCTGGAATCCAAAATCAAACCTGGACATGTGGTGAACTGAGGAGTTTGTAGAGCTCTCGGGCTTCAGCCGAAGGACGGTGCGCTCTTTGTATGATGGCCATAATCTGACGAAACAGGCAAAGAAATGGATGAATAGTGAATCATACGTTTCCCCAACGTTCTGACAACGTTTGATACCTAAATTAATACAACAAAGAAACAGAGTGACATGAACATATTTCCTCCCAATTAATGTTTTTGCAGTTTGCCTTATTACAGCTATAAAGTCGAGTGTATTTATTAGTTTGATACAAATAAATTGAGATTCTCTAGAATCCAAAAAATACTATTAAATCAGCCTGGGTGACTGCAATAGCACTTCTAGACAGGCCTAAGACTTGGGGAGTTTGATGTTAATTGTCCTGATATGAAGTTGTAAGAAGTTGTAAAAATAATTGGTTAATAAGCAGATAAAACATGACAATATAAAAACAACTCAGCTAGAAAGGCTACGTAGGCCGAGTCAGAAGAAACACAGATCATCTTGTAAAACTTAGGGTGCATTCAGACCAGATAGTCCTGTAGACCCGGTTCAATTGGGGACTAAAATGCCAACATTTGTTACATTTTCAGAACTGTCGTTTGCATTAAAAATGCACTGTGTCAAATGACTACAACTAATTGTAAAACCTGTTCCCCACGTCGCCTCTGGTGGAGCTGCACCAAGAACTACAGAAGGAATTGACACAAAACCTCCGAAGAAGACCAGCGCAACTTCCTTCTTCACAAAAAGTAAACAGAAACGGAGCGGAGTCAGATTTTAGCGGTTGTAGGATTTCTTCATTCATATACATTACTGGTTTGGACATCGCCTGTTAGCCACTAAGGCTAGTGACACTCCTGCAGGCTCCGTTACTACGCGGTGAGTCTGTCCACTAAACCAGGCGTGGTGTTCACATACATTCAAACAACACAAGTCTTCACTTCAACCAAACTGGGACTTAATTCTGTGGTCCACATCAGAGCTGGACTGCATTCACACCTCCCCAGATGAACCAGACTCTCCAGGCAAACAAACTAGAGTTTTATCAAATTGGACTAAACAAGGCTGGTGTGAATCCCCCCTTTCTCACCTCAAATAAGAGTCCGGAGGCACAAGGTAGAAGGGGGCTTGGTGACAATCTCTGGAACTGCATCAGGCACTCGTAAATCTGAAGAGGTAAAACATGCCATTGTATAGGAATTACCCAGCTGGATAGTAGGTTTCATGCTTTGCTAAACTATAGAAAGACCTTTAGTAAGGCGCGCAGCCATGGAGCGCTCAGTAGTTCATGCAGAAGCTGAGAGCCACTAATGTTTCTACTGACGGCTTCACCAACATCCTCCACAACGCTGGATAACACTTCACTGATCCCTGCAAGCATAACATAATAGAAACCTTAGAAGCATAATTATGCTATTGATTATTGCAATGCCAAATACAAGGTAAAATTTCTGAACAGCTGTGATTTTGTGATGTCAGAAAATCATGACGAAAATCTGCTCCATAAGAGAGAAGGTTTTTTTCCCCTCAGATCTCCATAAAAAAATTGTGTGCATCAGTGAACCAATGTTCTAGTTGACTAACTTGGACGGAAGGACACTCGATGCAGTGCCTGGTATTATAAACTCTTTTGGCTTTTTCAATTAAAACCCAGTAGCCGAAACCTAAAAGTCAGTGGGTCCTTCACATTGATTGGAAACATGGCCAAATTAACTAAGAAATTGATATTTGAACAAAAACAACTTTTCATTGCCATATCACTCCCCAGACCTACGTGCAACATGCCTGTTGGCTGCGCAGCAGAAAATTTAGAGTATCTGGGACCCTAACCAATCTAGAAAGAATTGTACTGCCCTGTCTGCAACAGGGTGTTGTGCAAAGTAGTAACAATAAGGGTACTAACTACCAATCACATTGTTTAAATAAACAATATTAATTGAGTTATCTCAAGCTCATTGCGTTAACTCCACTTTTGTCATAATTGATAAAAGGTGTCAGATATGTCAGACTCTATCGAAGGTTTCATACAGGTGTGTGTCAATGAATGTGTTTGTTTTCTCACCATCCTCCATAGTTTCTCTCATGGTGATCATCCAGAACCACCATAGAAGAAAAAAACGCTATTTCTCCTGGAAAGAAATCATGCAAAACACATTATGATGTCATCACAGAGAAATATTGCAGAGCAAGTCGAATCTGCTCTGTGTGGTCAGGATATTTGTTTATAATGCAAACTTAAAACAATGTATTTACACATCACATGTTTTATAGGTATGCATGTTTTCTCAAACAGGTCAACTGGTCCCAAAGAGAACCACGATATTGATTCAGTCAAAGAGCAAACGTATGCAACAAATGGAAATCCAAGAACAAGACAAAACCCCAAGGTTCTCAAACAAAAGATGAGCTTAGTAGTTCATGTGTCTAAATATTGTGAATAATATGCTATTAATGCTTTTTGTGAGGTCAGGACAGGCTGAAGGCAGTTGCTGGCCTTAATGCTTATCACTTTTGGCATCTGTGGGAAAACAAGCACATACAATCATGTTCCCAAGTGGAGGGAACACAAGTGTTGAAGTGAACACTTGTGTTGTTAAGTATCTTATGGTCTTGTTCACAGATGAGGGGAAAATGGAGAGGGAGATTGATAGGCAGGTCGGCGCATTGTCTGTACTCATCTGTTGTGGTGAAGAGAAAGCCGAGTCAAAAGGCAAAGGCCTCGATTTACCAGTCGATCTACATTCTACATTCCCAATGTTTGTGTCTGTAGTCACAAATATTGGGTGGTCGCTGACAGAACGGGTGAGAAGCTCAATCATCAGGTTGGGACTCAGGGTAGAGCTGCTGCTCTTCCAGGATGAGAGGAGTCAACTGAGCTGGCTTGGGCATCTGGCTAGGATGCTTCCAAGGTCAGGTGTTCCTGGCACGTTTAACCGAGAGGAGACCCAGAAGAAAACCCGGAACAGACTGGAGGAACTGTGCTTCCTAGTTGACCTGACCTAGTTGACCTTGAGTAGCTGGCCCAAATGGCTGGGGAGAGGGAAGTCTGAGCCTTCTTACTGAGGTTGCTATTCCAGCAGCCCAAAGAGGAATAGTGGTTGGATAGATAATAAAATAAAAACAAGCAGTGATTTGAAATTTGATTGACGGTATTTAAGGGAAAAAAAATGGTGGTATTTTTGAAAGACGTGGAAATAGGGCGAGAAAATCACTGCTTTACACCAATTTACCAAGTTATTCTATATTTTCTACATTTTCTATAAACCAGCTTCCTAATGTCCATATGCTTGTTTAGAAGAAGGGATTGCTCCTAAGTCAGTGACCCCATGCAATCAGGAAGGCTTCCTTTGATAACATCTCATTAGTTGTTATTAGACAGTGAAAAGCTGTGCTATATTCTAAATAAGCCGTCTATTTGATTGGATCGATCTGTTTATATATTCTAGCTAAAAGTCGGATCCATTTGCCTTGTGAAGAGCCTTGAGATCATATTTGTGTAAAATAAACTGAATAAACTTGAATGAAACAATTTGTTGGCATTTTGCCTGATGAGAAAGACGATAAATGCTATAAATTTATTTTATTTAAAACAATTACATTTGTGTACACCACACAGCATCATTACAGCTGCAGTGGACGTCTGGTTTAATGTTAATCAGTTTAGTCTGTATTTTTTTCATCTGTACATTTAAATGGATAAAAAAAAAACAAATTTACTTACATCCGGTCAGCTCACAGACAACAGCATCCAATGTACCTTTCTCTGTTAGGTTTGGGTTTTCTGAGCTTGTCGATTTGAGACGGAGTGGATCAGCAGTGTGAGCATGTCAGCCGCAGCCAAAAGTGACTGACATGGAGGTTAGTTTACAACCAAACCCAACCTGACACTAATCCTCTCTAACCCAGCTTAATCTACCAACCTCTCCCTCTCTGCCGCCACTTCATCCCTCTTCCTCGCTGAAATTCTCGAATCTTTTTCTTGTTTTCTTTTGTATAGGACTCAATCCATTGCATTAGTTTTCTTTTAAGTTTTTCTATTGTAAGGAAATTCCTTTTTTTTTTACATTTTGTCCTTTCTGTTTTACTCGTTCTATGTAGCTCAGCGGATCACAAAGCTTCTTAGTCGGTCGCCGCTTTTAGCCACAGACACACAAACCCACACACTGTTCTTTGTGAGGACCTTTGTTTACATAATCTATTAACCTAACCTGATACCAGGTTAGGTCTTAACCGGAATATCCAAGTGTTAAACTGTATGCAAATAATCCTTGAACTTTCTGAAAGTGAGAACTAAAAAGCACTTTCTTCCTTTTTTAAAGGACTCCACTTGGGGATATTAAGGGCAACTTGGTGGCAAGTGGTCCTCACGTTGCTCTGACAACAAGTAGACAAAAATGGAATAAATACGTAGCTACGTTACATTAAATCCCACTGGAACATCTGGGTGCTGAAGACGCCAGCTGCTTGCAGCTGTGTGCGTGCGTGCGCGTGTGTTTGGAGTTATTCTGGTGCAAATGTCAGTGGGTCGCCTCTTCAGAGATTACCACTGATCCCACAATCACACAAACAGAAATGGAGAGGCTGCACACAGGAAGAGATGGAAGAAAACATGGCTCCCACGGTGGGAGTGATGCTTACGGACTGCTTTATCAACCATGTAATATGTGTGTCAATACACCAATGTGACTTATATATCCAGATAATCTGCATAAAATTGATTTTTGATCTTTTTTTTTTTTTTCGTAACATCAATGTTATTTCCCTCACACAGGTTTACAAGATAATGTCAGAAGGTAAAACTGGCCAAAAATCAACCACCAGTTCTAAAAAGATTGACAGAGACTGATAACATTTTTCTTGTTTTTAGTTTTTTCTTTTGAAAAATTTGATAACTGTACGCTAAAAACACTCACCTCTCACACATAAATAATTTTGTATTTTAATGGTTCTATCACTCACTCACATCAAGTACATCTGTCATTTTGTGCCATCTTTAAAATCTGCAACACACGACAAATATGTTTTATTCAAATACTACAAAACAGATGAGTTTTTAGTCTGGATTTAAAAGAACTCAGTGTTTCAGCTGTTTTGCAGTTTGTATTGCAAATTGTTTTGATTATATCTTAAACATTTAAGTGTTACAAATATAAATCTAAAGAGGACAAAACGCATTTTCACAGTTTTGCTCCTACTGGCTTCAGGGATGTTAAGATAATGTTTTCCCTTTCTACACTACTGCAAAAATGTTAAGGAAAAATTACAAAATTGTACAAACAAGCAACACATAATTCACTTATAACTGGAGATTTCAAACGTCGTGAGAAACATCTTAATTTTAAACACATCATTAACAAATGGCTGAACCAATTCACCATATAATGTTAAACAAATGAAGCCATACAATTATTATTAATGTTTCCTTGTCTTTGTACAATAAAGTTTGTAAATTACAAACCTATAAATCATGCTAATGCAAACAAAATCAGCTATCTCCATCGGCATTTATGTGACGTAGAGATCAAAGGTAGTACAAATAATTTTAAGGTCACAATTTAGGATTATTTGAAATGTATAACCTAAATTGTCAAATGTGTGACACTTAAATACATTTATTTTTAACAATATATTTAGCTCAATTTTACAAAGATTTATTGTAGCAATTTAGTACATAACAGACTACGGCCATACTTTAAATGTCTACATTTACTTCAAAAGAAAACATTATTACTAATTTATTTATATACAACTACTCTTAGGTTGTTTTGACATGTTTTAAAAAACATATTTTTATGTTTTTATGTGATTATTTCTAGATAAAAAATTGTGGTAAACGACAACAAACAACAAAACAATTTCAGTTAATGCTAAACGTTGTCACATATTTTCACCGCGTTTGGGAAGACCTAATGCGACACAGGCAATTTTTTTCTCCGGAATAGCAAAACAAAAATCCTCTTCCGAATCCTTCTGAGTTTAAATCCGTAAAGCAGAGGATTCATGAGTGGAGGAATAAGGACAACAGCGAGGGAGGAAAAGTTCTGGAAGCCCCGGGAAAGATCGTAAAATGTAAATCGCATGTGCATCAAGTCAGACACCACAATGACGAATAACGTGATGAGAGAGATTAGATGCGGGACGCATGTCTGGATAAACTTTGCTCTGTCGTCTTTGGATTGCACGCATGTTTTAACAATATATATGTAAGTCCAGACCACAAAGAGCCAATGCACTATATAGATTGACAAAGTGGCTAATGCGTAAACATTATTTATGACGGTGTTTGAGCCAGGGCAAGCAAGTTTAACAATCACCCAGTTTAGACAGTAGAGCCTCTGTATGTTTGTTCCACAGAACCTCAGTCTGGCTGTCAGGACAATGTTGACGGAAAAAATGCAGAAAGGGGTTAACCATGACAAGCACACCAATGAGTAAACCCTTCTGTTTGTCATGATGGAGTGGTACTGCAGAGGCAGAGAGATTGCCAGGTATCTGTCATAAGCCAAGGCAGTAAGAATGGACGTATCACTGCAGACAAATGAGTACAAGACAAAAGCCTGAACCAGACATCCGTGATAAGAGATGACCTGAGAGGCGACAGAAGGTCAGCCAGAAATTTTGGGTAAAACCCAGCCGTGCCGTAAAGTCCATTAATGCAGTGAACGCATAACAGGATGTACATGGGCTCATGTAAGCATTCATCTGAGACAATCACAATGATAATAGCAACGTTAAAGAAGAGGATAGCAAAGTAGCACAGCGATGCAAGAGAAAAGACAACAGCTCTGTACCCGAGTGTGTCATTAAACCCTAACAGGGTAAAAACCTCCTCCATGATGGAGAGGGATAACCTTCCTCCTCTGCTGCAGCTCTTCCTCAGTATCTGGTATTGATATTCTGCTTGACAGCAAAGCAAACTCTGGGGATTTTCTGTGTGATCTCAGCAAGGCCAACAGTTTCTTACTTTTAGCCATGAATGGTTTTTATTGTACTGAAAATAAATCTTATTCCCAACCTGGCTAATTACTGCACAGCGTAACAGAAAGCAGTCAATGTGTGTTACTCACATCTTTGTGACGATTAATTACAATTCAAGCACTGAAAAATATGGACAACACAGATCTGCTTTTTAATTTAGTTGCAGAAGTTTAATTACATTCATCCCAAAGTCATGTCTGTAATTGAAAGGGGGACAAAAATGTATCAGTAGTTCAAAAAAGGAGACCAAGCACATCATTAAATAAACAATTTGACTTGGTGACAAGTACAGACATACAAACTGTTTTTCCCATCAGCCTGGATCTCCGTCGTCCAACGCTAACATGTCTGAAGCTACAGAATAGAAAGTGCTTCTGTACGACAACATATTTTGGTCGTTATATAACAAAAAGGAGTACATTTCCACCAGAAAACTTGGGAAAAACTAGGCTATGTCGGCCATGTTTGATCTCAAGCGGTTTTGCGAGATTTCTCATCTTGTGCAAGTTGACGCACAAACTTAGTGAGCCAAGCTTACTGACCGTTTCCACAATAAGCTCGAGTGTGGCAGCAGGTTCAGGGCCGGAGAAGGAAGAAGAATTTGCCATTCAGACCTCCTTCCTTAATGTGGCTGGTCCCTACAGGAAAACCTTGAAGAAGAATCGTTGCTTTTCATAAACTAAAATATAAGAATACACCACAAAAAGAGTACTTTGAAAAACATTTGTCCTTTACAAATGTCTTTGTCACCAAGAACTGTTTGTATGTGGACAAGTGGTGCAATGGAGCAGAAAATAGGTATGTTTGCAAAATTCCAGTGCAAATATTGACAATGCCTGAGTATGTGTTGAAGAACGATACAGTTCACAATGGCTGCATAAAATGTATGAGTCAGATGATTTTCTACGAGCAGAATGATGTCGATAGGTTTGAGAACTACCTAAAAAGATTTTATATTTAGCGTACATAAAATTCTGAATAAAGTTGAAAAATAAATGAAGGACTTGGAAAATGGTGAGGTAATGACATGTGGCATGTACTTAAATTCAGATCTATGATTTTTAAAAATGTATTTATGTTTAAGCTTGTTGTCATAGGTCACTGGTTTTGAAATATAAAATAAATAATTTGGCTTTTAGGTTGTCATCCATGGGAAACAAACTGCCCCATTCATGAGACTTGTGAATTAATTTAGTTAGTTTTAGAAAAACAAAACACCAACTTTTATTGTAGTTAAAGTTTAGTTTTGCTAGAGCTATTGACTCTGTCTGAATCTCATGAGACATTGATCTGTTGACCAACTCTACAATTACTTTTGTTTGTGATTAGAGACGCAATTAAGGAGAAGTGTTTGGGTGCTATCTAGGGAATCTGTGATGACTTGTATGACCCATCATATTAGGTCAGTTCAAAGCATCTTTCTGATCACGAAGATGAACGCAACAACATCCCAAGAGTCCTTCTCACTGTGACCAACTGGGTCCTCATTAGCGGTTTCAGACTGGCTGTAGACATCCAGAGGGAAGCTCTGCTGTTTACCAAAGTGGCCACGGAGGACATTAATGACAGTGCCGATTCAAAGTATCCAGGATGCCAAAATGTAACAATTAGTGTCACAAACTTGCTTCAAGGGCTGTTGGTTCTTTGGAAACAAACTGCCAAAGTTGAGTTTGAACATGAAGGATTTCACCTTTCCAGTATCTGATATTAATGACATTACCAGTCAAAATAACCCAACAGTTTGAAAATACAGAACCTTTTGATGCCAAAGGGTTGAAAATATCAAAACTGATCAGTAGTTTAAGTGTCCGGTAGAAAACGGCCAATTGTTCCAACTCAAAGACAGGATAAACCCATCTACTCAGTGTTTTCTATCTCAAACTATAACATTGTGCCATGATTCTTCTTTATTGGTTAGGTTGTACAGTTAATGACAGCAAATGAGTTTTCTTAGGCCTTACCCTTTTTACAGGGAACTTCTAAACACAGACTACCTCTTCTTTGCCTTTTCATGGGCCAGTCACTTCAGCTGCTCAGTTACGATACATAAATAAGAATGAGTAAGTCACAGCAACACTACAGTTTATACTACATATTTCACACCTACAAACTAACTGTGCTCTGTCGTTCAATCGGTTCAGAGAAATAAGATTTGTGGGCCAAGTTCAACCTACCATTTCTTAAATTGGTAATAGCACAGCTCACACTGGGGCATGCAGAGCACATAGCTTTAAATAGCACTTTAAAAGGAATCAATGTTAAAGGGTGTATCAGGTCATAATATCATTGTCTCATCAATCACATCCCTGTAATGTTGCTTTGACTTAGTCCAAGCAACATTGCCATTCACAAGGCAATGGATTCCGAGGATTGCCATGGAAAATCCTCGGATCTCCCATGGCATCAACGGGGTCCTAGTCACGCAATGCACTGCCTATGAACTGTTGCATTCTGGGGACTACAAGAGTCAGTAAAACTAGTTAGTGAAAGTCACCATGAACAAATTGATTACTTGTACGCGTATCAGACAACATTGCCGGCGTTTGAATGAGCTCAGGGCTTGTATCATGACCATACAGTAGTGGATTCTCCACATCGTCAGGTGTCAAACCTGAAACAGAGTCAACTATTAATATCCCACATACAGAGTGTCAATAGCGCCACAGTAGAAATACCTGTGGCTTAATCTGGAGGCAAAGCCAAGGCGACGGTATCAACCCACAGATATAGGCTAGTTTTCTTCAGAGAAAATCCAACATATTTTCTCTACATTGAAGGGGTGACTGGATGTGTCTTCTCCAAATTAACTGCTGTTTGCCTCTAGGAGTGGCAGAAGAGTTATGCTGCCCTCTAGTAATGGTTGCAGTCAATGCAACCATTGTCAGACAAAGTCTTGTTGACCATGAAGACCGAAATAGAGTCTGGTTTGTGTACAAAATACTTAAAATATTACAGTGAGTGCAGCAATATACATTAATTGAGTATAACATTACATCTTTAAAGAATTCAGACACCTCAACAAAGTATGTTAAGCATATAAACGGTTTGAATTATAAACATTTACAGCTAAGTGAAACCTTCTCTGTCTGTCCGTCCGTCCGTCCGTCCACCCATCCAACCATCCGTTTTGTTTTGTATTGTTTTGCTATATCTATTCACCTAGTTATAGTTTTTGATTGTTACACCTGCTTTGCATCTATTTATATCTGTTAATAAAAATAATCACTGTTTCCCAAAATAATTCCAAGTATTTGTCTTTGACTAAGTTTGTTTTCTTTTATTGTTCAGGTAAGGCCTTCTTCTATCTTATATTTTCTGTTTTTTGAACATCCAGATCAGAAGTATCTTTGATTTTCGTGTAAAAAGAAAAATCTTACATTTTTTTACCTTAAAACTTTGTCTACATTTGTTGTTTTTTTTATCCATTGCAATATATGTGGATTAGTTTTTCCATAAGACAAGGTCTTTAGTCAGTGAAAATTGCAAAATGCACAATTTTGCATACTGATAGTTTCCAAGAGTCAAAGTTTGTTCACGTTTCACATCATAGTCTCTTCACTGTTTTTTGTAAGACAAATGTTAGTTTTTGAAATCCACAATCAGCAATAATACAGCAGTATTGGGCTTTAAAAGCCAGCTGTCTATATCATATCAATGATATGTTTTTATGTATTTATTTATTTTAACATTATGCATAGATATATCAACATGAGGGTGAAAGAAAGTTTTCCGTAACTGGACTAGTTTAACAACACTTTGTGACTTCAGAGGACAGAATCATAAATCCCAGTGGTCCAGCTCATTGTAGCCACTGGGTGATAATTAACTGTTCTGGCTTGGTTCTAGTCAGTCCAGTCCTCTGAGGCCGGTCCTGTTTACCTCAGTGCAGTTAAAACACATGGGATGCCAAACAAAGGACAGTCATTAATGAACTCTGACAGGTCAAGAGAGACCGCTTAGCTCATTCCCAATCACGGGTCTTCAGGGCCATGCCAAAGTTCTCTAGACATATTGCATCACGCTAAGTGGTCCTGGCTCTTTCCTTTCAACTTAGACACACACTCGCAATGCAACGCAACAACTTTCGTCACTTTCCGAACAACTTTCTGGAAACTTTCTAACTCTGAGGCACACCTGGTTTCAGGCTTTCACAAATTAACTTATTAATATAGAAACAAATCATTTTTGACAGCAGGTAGAGATTGGAATACATCCTTTAAGGAAATATTAAAGAATAACAGTTTGTACATGACTTTAATACTGACAATTGTTCCATGCTTTCCTAAACAGAAAAGCAACGTCTGTGAAAATTATTAGTGAAAAGGCCAAAACATGTGAGATCTTCCACAATGTTCTGGAGAAAATAGAACATTGTGAAATGTTCTGTTTTCTCTTTCTCCAGATATCAGGTGGCTGACGACATTAATGTCCATACAATTAATGACGTTTTGCTACCAAGTCAGCTAATCATGTGTAACCATAGAGAAAGTATACCATCATGTAGCTTGGCATGTAAAAAAAAAAAAAGGTTAGCATCTAGACTTTTGTGCCCTTTCCGGTACGCTGTAATGGGAAATGCTGTTTATGACCTAATTGCATAAATCATCAGACGTGTTCTCAGGTAGATTTGATCAAATCAACAAACATTTCAGAAAGGAGAATGTATGGACCAGTTTGTAAGCTATTCCAACTTTTGTAAATAAAACCGTCTATCAGCCTCAACTAGGGGTGCTAGCTTGACTTATACAATGGAAGCCATGGCTATACTGGCAAAAATAACAAATGTATTTGCTCTGTTGAATATTCCCATCCCTCACTTCTGATGCCTGTCATGGCGCCTAAACATGATTAGATGCCTACCTTCTTCATTTTGCCATACAGGACAGAGTCTTACTATTCTTACTTATTAATGAAGTATATGAATGTTAATGTTCTTACCGTTTAAAAGGTATTTGCTAGAAATTGCTGTAGTCCACTGGTGAAATTTGACTCCAGCTCTGTCTTAGTTCGAAGTCAGACGTAAGGGTCCACACTTAAAGGATTTCACTATTCTCTCCACTGGTCAGAATAAGATCCTCACCAAAGGGTTAGGAATCAGAAAAAGAAAGAAAATGTTTTTGGGGATCAGGCAGGATGGGTTTTTGTGTTTCATGATTTATGGATTTATGGGTAAAAGCCCTTCCTGTGGAGTCAACCAAATTTCAGAAATTGGTACATGTTAACGAATCTGTTCTTGAATTTCTTTAAATTATGTTGTTTTGTGTTTCTTTTTTTTTTTTTTTTACCCTACTTCATGTTGTCAGACTGGTTCTATAGTAGTGATTTCTCTATTTGAAATTTCTGGCAGTAATTGGATGGATGTGGGAGGTGAAACTGAAAACATGATTAACCTCATGCTAATTAAACGAGGGATATTTACAACTTTCCTCTTAATCTTCTATAACACTGATTTGAGTGGTGCATAAAGAAGATTTTTACATGTGGGAGGATTTTTGTCCTTTGTCTCATCTGCCAAAATAAAAGAAACGCTAACTTTCTTTCAACTCCTTGAAACTAAATATTTCCAAAAAATCATTTTGAACATTTCTTCTGGTATTTTTTTTTTATTCCTGGCACTTCAGAGATCAGGTTTGTTCATAAGATCTAAGACCTCGATTCATGGGGTTTCTGTATCATCATGGCCTTGTTCAGAAATGTTTGGACTGGTTGTCAGAAATAAAATTTCATCTAGAGCTTTTGTGCTCTAGATGAAATTTAGAGCAGAAATTTCCCTCAGCAATATTTAGCTAAATATAATAATTTATCAACATAAACTAGTCTGGCTGCCCTCAGTCTAATAATGACTCAGTTTGTCTTCCTCCATGTTGTTCAGGCTCCGGGTCCATGGTGAGGAGGAGGAGGGCGGATCTGTGCCCTCTATCAAATTATGGGCAAGAATATTTTGTTTGTATAATGGTTTGTGAATAAAAACATAGGTCTGATGTTGACGTCAGAAAAACTGTTTCTATTTATATTTTAATTATTGTCCTCACAATAGCGGGCCTTATTATGACTTATTACTCTGTAATAACTCAGAAATAGTCCAAATAAGGATGTATTTTTATTTCTTTCCTACTTATAAAAAGTTTCTGTTTACATCATAGGTTTGTGGTGTCTTTCTATCCTCAATAAAAAGATAGAAAATGTCAGATATTTCACAAGGAGATATTAACATTCAACTCCTGCTTCTTCCCACAGTCCAAAAACATGACTGTCAGGTTAATTGGTCTCCCTAAATTCTCCCTAGGTGTGAGTGTGTGTGTGTGCATGGTTGTTTGTCTCTGTGACAGACTTGTGACCTATCCAGGATGACCCCGCCTCTTGCCAGGAACGCAGCTGGAGATCGGCACCAGCAACTCCCGACCCCATTAGGGACAAGGGTGGTAGAAAATGGATGGATGAATGGATGGATATTAACATTCATTCACATGGCCTTAGATTAAAGCAGAAAGTACGGCAGCCACTGTAAGAAAGGCTTACAGAATTCAATTATGCCGCATAATTGATCAGTAGATTATTGCGAGGAAATGCAAAAAATAAAAAATAAAATCTCCGATGTCCCCTGGAGGGCTCCGTACAAACCAGTGGCGCCCCCTGGAGCACGCAAAACTGTAAAAATAATTACATATGTCTTTATATTTCTTTTTGTAGCGTATTATGAAGCAATATTTAAAATATTTAAACAGAATTTAAAATACACACAGAAAACTTTCAGAATTAATCTTTTCATTTATTTTAGTCCTAAAACATTCTTAAGTACAACACCACCAAAGACACGCATTAATAATTTTAATATGTACATTAAAAAAGTTACTTACAATAAAAGGCCAAATAAAAAGAAAAAAATAGCTTTCTTTAGGATTAATGAACAACCAATTTTTAAAACAATCTTTCATAGTAAGTTAAATATTTTTCTTCATTATTATAAATATTTGACACACAGTGACTAATATTATTAATATGAATTGATAATGAGCACAGCAATGCTGAATCTGAGAATCACACTAAAGACAGGTAATATCAATGTATAGTAATGTAAAAGAGAAGGCCAAAAATGACAAAACCTTACAACAAACAGTCACTTTCCCCCCGTTTGGGAGAACAACCTTCTCAGGTGTTTATAGATTTCTTTCATTTTCAGGCCGTAAATGACTGGATTAAAAAGAGGATTGCACATTATTATACACATTGTCATTACAAACCGTACAGCCTTTGAAATGCCAGATTCCAGTCTCAGAATAATCATGTCATAAGCAAACAAACAGGAGTAGTTGATTAAAACCAGGAGGTGAGGTAAACACGTCTGTGCAGCCTTTTTCCTCACTTCCCCACAGCTTCTATAGGCCACTATCAGTATAACTGTATAAGTGAAGAGTATGAAAACCATCGGAAAAACAGCAATGTTGAATAGAACAACTAGACCGTACGTCAAAAAGGCTTTTGAAGCCACACAGAAAAGATAATTCACTGAATTGTTGCAGAAAATGCCTTTTAAAGTGAAGCTGCAGAGCTTGGAATTGGCATTTCCAATGAAGGGCACAACGGTGTGACAAGCAGGCACAAACCAAGCTAGAACAAGGAAAACACTCACTGTTCCTTTTCTCATGATCATATGATATTGCAGAGATTTACATATTGACACAAACCTGTCAAAAGCCATGGCTGCTAACAGCAAGTACTCTGAGCAGCTTAGAGTGTAAAATGTAAAAGCCTGAATGAGACAAGCCTCGTAAGACACAATCTGCTTCTCCGATAAGAAGTCAATCAGAAGCTTTGGGTAGATAGAAGAACTGAAAAGGATAGAGTTAAACAACAAAGCAGCAATAAAAATATACATGGGCTCATGGAGGTTCTTGTGAATCACAACCAGACAAACGACTGTCGAGTTGCTGGACAGGATCAAAATATAACCTGTGACCATGATGGAGAAATAAACATACTGATATTTTTCCAACTCCACATGGCCAGCAAGACTAATGTATGTTACATTCATAGTATCACCAAGCCAGAGGATTAAAAAACTGTCAGAAATGAGTAAATGAGACGGGTTTAAAGTCTAAAAGTGTTGCTCATGAGAAAAAATAAATAAACTCTACTCGTGGCTCTGTTGTGTGCAGGTCACTGTTCCTCTGTACGTTCTGAAAGGAAATGGAGTTAGATCACTTATTTAAAGTCTCTCCTTTAACCACTATGGATTTCAGTCTATTCCAAGTGGAGCTGTTGACAGGCTAACAACAACACGTGTGTAGAAGCGTGAAAACATATTACTGAGGAACAGTGATTTAGGCCTTTGAAATTGTTTCACGCAGCAAAAATGTCATTGCACAAAGTAGCAGTTACTGTTGATCTGTAGCGTTCACTCAGTGTTGTGCTGTTTAAGGGTGAATATTCCTTCATGCTGAGTCTATACACTCTTATGCAAACACACTAACACATGCTTACTAAATATCGCTACCAAACTTAAATCCATTTTGGTTTCTACTGAAACTGTAAATATGAGGGAGGAATGAATCAGTTTCACCCAAAAATAAACAATAAACAATGCCATTTTATAGCACAATCAAGTAACTGTGTTACCTTTAGGTGTCAGAAAAATGTTAAATATATATCAAATATGAGAGAAATTTAACTATGTAATTTAATACCTTTAAATTGAGCTTGTGTCTCCTCTATTATCCCTTTAAAATCATTTTACCAGTGTTGCACTGAGAAGTAGCTCCTCTAATGAGCTCAGCAGATGCTCAGTTCTGTCAGTTGTTTGCTAATTGCTGCTGGCTAGTCTGAAGGAGCCAGTCAGCAGTGCAGCAGAGAGCTGCTCTGTGAGGCAGAAGCCAGACCTTGACTGCAAGGTAGTGAGACTGTTTCACAATAATTTAATAAAATTTTTGTAGGACAAGGGACACATGTAAAAGTTGCAGGACTCTGGCCCTCGAGGACTGTATTAGAGACCACTGCCAATCAGATCAGTGTTTCTCAGTTCTGATCCTCAATTCACACTGACCTGCATATTTCAGATGTGGTCAAATGACTGCATGACCTCCTCTGCTTGTAGAAGTCTGTTAATCACCCACTCCTTCAGGTGTGGGTCAGGTGTGTGGCAGAAGGAAATACGTTGACTTTCAGTTGTGAATGTGCTTTTTTGTACGTCATGAACTGCTGTGACCATAGTGACTTGGGAGTGCAGTGCTTGTTGAGAGAGACAGTACGCTTTGTTTGTGACTTGCTTCCTGGAGAAGTACAGTTCTTAACTCTGTTTTCCTGGGACTTCTGCTTATTTTTAAGAGACACTTTCCTACCACTTTTAAAACTGACTTTTAGCACATTGGCCCAGATGGTTCCTTTGTTTTTACTGTTACATTCTTTTACTTTGCTAACTGTCTTTGTTAGCTTAGGAGCCTTTTCAGCAACTTTTTAAGCTTAAGTGGCCTTTATTTGAGAGTAGTTAGACAGTAATTTGGGTAATGAAAGAGGGGGAAGACATGTGGCGAAGGCCTTCAGGCCGGGAATTCAACCTGCGACGGCCGCATCGAGGACTAAGACCTCTTTATGTGGGTTGTGCTTAACCCCTGCACAACCACAGCACCCTATAAGCTGTTTCTGCTTCTGTCTTTTTTAACTTTTAACAATATGGTTCCATGCAAAGCACTTTGTGTAGTTTGTTCTGTCGGAAACATGCTGTATGAATAAATTTGACCTTGATGTGTCTGAAAGGGGTTGTTTTGTTAATAGTTAGTTATTTTTTTTATTTAAGAAGAACCTTTTTGTGAGCGGTCATCTCAAAACATTTAAAGAAAAAAGAGGTTTTCCATATATATATTTTTGTTGGTTCTGTTTCAGCCAAAGAATACTCTTTTCAGATGCTATTGTCTCTGCTGGTGTGGACCGAACTACCTCTAACAACCAATGAAAAAATATGATTTATTGCGCTTTTGTTTTTGAAAACTTACACAGAAAAAGAAGCAATACATGACGTATAATGGAGACTATGATCCAACTCAACAACATGATCAACCACCTCAACGTTAAAGTGCTAATTTAGAACCGTAAGCCTCCTCAAATCTCTACCTCCCTAAATTCACCGCAACACAAGCCCCACTTGAGCCGACAATCTCTCCAGAATACTGAGACCGGAACCTCATTGCACCTATTCATTATTTGTTGTAAATAAACCCTTTTCTTACCTTCATTCTGCATTCTGTGTGTAATTCTGCATGTGGGTCAAGAAAATAACCAAAAACCTGACAACTGGGATGGAAAATGTATTATTTTTTAATGTCGTTACATCAACACTTCATCCACAAATACATTTATTTTACCTCAAATGTTATAAAGAACAGTTTATGCAGGAGTCCCTGTAACAAATGGAATGAAAATGAAGAAACACAAACACAGTAATTCATATTTAAACATAATATTTAGCTTTTATTTTATTTACAATGCATGACAATAGTCAATCATACAATGCTTTTGTTTCAATGATCACTACTTTTATGTCTTCAGTTTTTTTGTAAATCAACGGTTACTTGAGAGTCCCTCTCAAGTAAAATGATAATATTCAAATACTTTAAATACGTTGATTGAAGATACAAAAATAATCAGTGGATTATTTTACACGACTGAAAAAATGCTTCAGGTGTTTGGAGATTTCTGTCATTTTCAAACCGTAGATAACTGGATTAAAGAGAGGATGGTACAGCAACACTTGCGTTGTCATTAACAAGCGGACTGTTTTCGAGATGTCTGACTCCAGTCTGGTCAGAATCACACCGTAAACACAGAAGAACGCATAGTTGAATAAAATCAGGAGGTGAGGTAAACACGTCTGCGCAGCTTTTCTCCTGACAGCTCTACCACTCCGGTACAACATAATTAGGATCCTCATGTAGGTAAAAACTACGTAAAAGAAAGGAACAAATGTCATGCTTAGCAAAGTAATCACACCCAACAACGACAGCATGCGCGAGATCTCGCAAGCGAGCCTATGAATGGAAGAGTTGCAAAAAAATCCTTTTAGGTTGAAGCTACAAAGTCTGTGTTTGGCTGTCAGTAACCAGAGTGCAACCAGACAGGCAGGCAAAAGCCAGGCCACAAACAGCAGAAGGCAGACGGTAGTTTTCCTCATCACATTTGCATATCGCAGAGGCTTAAATATAGCCTCTCCATGGCGCACCTATCATACGCCATGGCTGCCAGCAATAACAACTCTGCATTCCCAGTAACGTAATAAGAGAAATATTGAAAGTGGCACATTGCGTATGATATGATCTGTCTCTCACAGTAAGTCGACCAAAAGCTTCGGGTAGATGGCCGTGCTAAAAAGAACACCATTCAGCAACAAGGCTTGCGATGAAGACGTACATGGGCTCATGAAGATTTTGGTGAATTGCAATAAGGTAAACAATCGTGCAGTTACAGGAAACGATCAGAATGTACAACGTCAAAATTGTTAGAAAGTACAAATCTCGGTATTTCTCCACCTCAACATACCCTTCGAGCGTTATGTAGGTTTCGTTCAATTTGTCACCCATCGAACCAGTGAAAAATCTAAGTCAGGAAAGCAACCATAATGTTACCAACATAATGACTGCTAAGGTTCCTTCAGAAGACACTGTGAAAATGTAATCTGAACTTGAAGGGATTTAATCAGTGGATCATGGGATCGGTTGTTATTTACGGTGAAGTCAATCCAGCAGTTTGAGAGAGAAGTCCCTCTGAGTTTCCAGGATGTTGTTTTTATAAAGGTGTGTAATTCCCCCTGGAGCTCATTAAACTTTTCAGCTAATGGGTCTAACTTTCCAAACAAGTGAGGCCGACTTTATTAGATGTTGTCTTTATTATTGTGACCCGTTCATAATGTGAACAAGTTATGTTTTGGGCTTGTGTCAATAATTGTATTGACATTTAGTTTTAAGTAAATTATGAATGGGTTGTCTGCACAACTATTTATAGCACAATCAATTGAACTAGTCCCAATCTTCTCTGGGGGGGCTTACTTTGAGAGGGAAGTCCCTCTCCCCCCCAACAGCATGCCATGCCAGTCAATACCCAAACCAACCTACTGCTCCAGGCCAAGCTCAATCTGACAGCCACCACAAGGTGCACCCTACTGCTTTGCCCACCTTACAGAGGTAGAGTGGGTGGGGGCCAGACCAGCAGGGAGAAGCATCAGTGGAAGACTAGTGTCCAGCACACCAAAGATCAGGCACCCAACCAATCCCACACCACAAACCCACAGGCATCCAAGCATGCTGGCAGCTCACTATCTACACACAACACATCCACTGTAAATGGCACACCAGGTCCAAAATTAAACCACTCTCGGTCATTGCTACACATCTCTAATGGTCCGGAATAACCAGATGGAACCTCAGGTCCACTTTGGCCAATGAACGGTTGGCCATTGCAGTCAGGACTCGTAATTCAAAAGTCCGAACAATTGGAGAACCGGAGTCCCCCCAAAGCCTGAAGCCACATGGCTTGCTCCTCCTCCTGACCTCCCAACTCCTAACAGAGAACAGAGGTATGAAAAGACCCCAAAAGACTTTTCCATAAATTTTGGGGTTTCTCTTTACCCTGAAGGCGAACAAAATCATAGAAATTTATTTGCAAAGTTTGGGTTTGGTGTTCAATGCTTGTGTACGAGTTTGGAGTGCTACTCTGGTGGAACCCATGTCGGGGCTTGTGTGAAAAGGTGAGATTCACAGAGTTTAGATTGTCGGGACTGTTTCAGTCTGTTTCTGGCCAGATGGGGTTAGGATCAGCGTCTCGGCCTTCGTGGTTCGGGTGGTTTTCAGATTCAGGTGTTTGTCTGATGCCTTCTCAGTCGGGCTGCTATTCCCACAAAATATATCTTGTATTGGAAAGTACAAGTAATGATGTCAGTTGTTAATATTATATGAGCATATGTTGTTTGTCGTCATGGTTTCTTGGGGTTTTTCTCTTTCCGCAGGTCAGAGTTCAAGGGTGTTGACTTGCGTTCTGTGTGCTTATTTCTCTCCCCTTCTTTTATCTTCTTTCTTTTTAAGCCTTTCCCTTTTTCTGTTTTATTTGTGTCCATTACATTTCAAATAAACCCAACAAAATGTTTTATAGTTTTATATATGCATATCAAGTAGCAAAAGCCGTAATTCTCCGCTTGTGAATGTAGATCTGTTGGGCCTGATGGAAGATGTTGATGACTGATGTAATACACCTCCAGAGACGAGCTGTCTAGAGGTTTATAACATGCTGAAGCAACCATATACAGTTTTATCACAGGCTCTGTGTGCTTCATTTCAGGCAGCTGACTCAGAGCACACTACCATGAACAATGAAATGAATGTCACCTACATTTTTCTGGATGGGTATGTGGAAATGAGCAAATACAAATATGCTTACTTCTTTCTGATGTTCTCGGCCTATATCCTAATCATATGCAGCAATTTGACGATCGTGTACCTCATCTGGGTTAACAAAAACCTCCATGAACCAATGTATGTCTTCATTGCTGCTTTGCTGGTGAATTGTGTCTTTTACAGCAGTACCACTTACCCGAAGCTTTTGATTGACTTCTTGTCTGAAAAGCAGAGAATAACCTATGAAGCCTGCCTCATTCAGTTTTATTTCTTTTACTTTGTGGGTCCGGCAGAGTTCTTTTTGTTGGCGGTAATGTCTTATGATCGGTATGTGTCCATATGCAAGCCTCTGCTATATCCAACAATTATGACAAACACCACGGTCACCGTTTTCCTGATTTTCTCTTGGTTTGTTCCTGCTTGCCACGCATCAATTCCGCTAATAATGCTGAGCAGCACCAAAGTTAAACTCTGTAGCTTTAACATCAGAGGGATATTTTGTAACAACGCAGTCTACACACTTCAGTGCGCAATGCCGAGATCTCTTGCTATATTTGGTGTGTTTGCTATTCTAGATATTGTAATACTTCCTATCCTTTTCATCCTGTTCTCCTACACAAAGATCCTGATCATTTCTTACAGAAGCAGCAAAGAGGTCAGGAGGAAAGCAGCTGAGACCTGCCTGCCCCACTTGTTGGTGTTGTTCAGCCTGACTTTGTTGAGCGTGTATGACATATGCATTGTGCGTGTGGAATCGGACTTTTCAAAAATGGCCCGTTTGATCATGACATTGCAAATTGTTCTGTATCACCCTTTGTTTAATCCGTTTATATACGGGTTTAAAATGAAGGAAATTTACAAACATCTGAGGCGGCTGTTCTGGCAAGCAAAGGTTGTCTTGAGTAAAAATCAGTAGTAATTGTGAGCAGGCGGTCACAACTTCTGATACACTGTATGCAAAATGTTTTATCTAATGTGTTTAAAGTTTTACTGTTATTATGTCTATGTATCTGATGCATGTCAATATTGTAAGTTTGCAAAGGCTAAAGATTAGAAATAAAATCACGAAATTAGCCAATATATACAACGTATTAATTTGTAAATGTTTTTTGTATTATCCTTTACGGAATAACTATTTTTATTTTGTTATTTCTGCCCCCGTATTCTAAAACCTGTTCTTCTGTTTGTTATTTCCAAGCTCTACACATATCAACAATTAATAAATAATATAATTAATAGTCTGTGAGACAATCAGACAGTGTTGGTCATGAATTAAAAATGTATTAGAGGTGCCACTAGTAGTGAAACACAGATCATATAGTTGCAATAGATTTAAGATGAAGCAATCCTTTAGTTTACTAAATAAAATAACACACGTCACGATGTTTTGGGATCTTGGCATGGGGTTTTGCGTTCAATAGGTTCAGTTATTTTCCAGATAAAGGTTTTATTTCTTGTTTGCATGTATCATGGTAATTAGTTCTTCAGCTCAATCTCCTTCCTGTTAATGTAGCTCATGTTTTTCACCCGTGTCTCCTGATCAGTTATTCTCCTCCCGTGACTACCGTGGTATTTAAGTTAGTCTTGTCTGTTGCCGGATTCTTTTACATCTTATGACTGTTATTTGGTCAAGTCAAGTTTCTGAAATACATCTATGTTTGCATTTTGGCTCACTTTTATTTCCTTCGCCACCAACCCTGAAAAGACATGCTTAAATATTGTCAGCATTTTTAATTGAGTTAATTGCAGGGTTCTTGTTACTTGCATTTTAAGTGAAAACCATATATCAATATTTTCAATTCACAAACTATTTTTGTTGCTAAATTATTGGATAATTAGATGTAATCTCAAAAATAAATATGTTTTGCTTTTAACATGTTACTTAGGTTATTGAACCTCATTCAGCTTTCAAGCGTTTTAGCAATCGATCATTCGTGTAACTTTGTTGAAAAAATATTTCTTTAGAAATACAAACTGTAGATGCTGACATTTCCGTTGGGGACGTCTGAGTTTGCTGCAACATGTTTATCAGTAGCCAATTGTCAGTTAGTTTGTGCTTGTGATGACATGTAAGTACAGATGTTGAACCTGCCATTGTCAACCAATGGAGGGCATCTGAAGATGGCATACTGCTACTTTGTGAAAACAGACCCTGTCTGGAATATCCATCCATCCAATCCATCCATTTTCTTTCACCCTTGTCCCTAATGGGGTCGGGAGTTGCTGCTGCCGATCTCCAGCTACGTTCCGGGCGAGACCTGTCTGGAATATTAGGTAAAAAAAATAAAAAAAAAAGTCAGTAGACTTTTTATTTTGCGTACAATATATCTGACCTAGCATTTGTGAAAAAATAGGCTTTTAGAAATTGGACACATGCCTTAGAAAAAGATCAAGGACTTCGAGAAACAAGCATGATTCCTCAGAAGGCAATAAATCAGCCTGTCGTGGAAATTAGCCAAACTGGCCAAATGCGGGTAAAAGTATAAAGTGCCGTGTAAATTGGAGCAATGCACAATTTGAACAGAAAAAACAAAAAACAAAACCTGCATTCAGTTTGAACATCTGTCCCGGGCAGGACTGACCGTCTGGAGTACAGGCTGATGCGTTCACTGTCCATATTAGGTTGTCATGATTTAACAAAAAAATGAAGTGGGCAGGTGCTGGTGACGCCCTCGCTGCCTCTGTCACAACAGATGGGAGAAAGCTGCGTAATGGTCTGTAGTGATTCTGGCTCGGCTGGGATTGGGAGGTGGCTCCCTCAATAAACAATCCCCTCCAAAAAACACATGCAACACAAACCTACATTCAAAATAGCCACCTTCCCACAACTACTTCCTGACATGGACTCCGTTAAAGTTTTAAATCAAAGGAATTCAAGTAAAAGGGGGAAAGTCCAGACTGTGATGTGAAGAAATATTTGAATTGAGTGGACTTGCACAGGAAGGCATGTCAAATATTGTAAAGAAACTGGCAGTAGCTCAAAAAAATAAGGTACATTAGGGAGAGTGACCAACTGAGGCTTATTTGCATTAAAGGTCATCATGAAAGGAGCTCAAAATAGGCAAAACTGAGCAGGTGGAATATCATTGTCTATAATTTTGTGCAAAAAAAATATAAAGGCCATATTTGTTTAGGCCTAACTTGATTAAAAGGAAGCATACAAAATAACCTTTAAAAAAAACTTTCACTTCGTCTTTTGCCTCCATATATGTCCAACTTAGCCCAGCCACAGCCTTCCTGAGTTATTCTATTCTATTAAAATCACAGGTCAACTCAGACGTACCACAGCAAACCACACTCATCACATTTCAACTGTGGTTATATGATGCAAGTTTTATGATAGTTGGACAAAAGTAGAAGAAAACCCATGTACCAAATAACCTGGGCACAAACTGTTTAACAGAATTCATTACCAATATGCTGACCGTAGTTACTATTTGCGGAGTAGTGATACTTTCAGAAAACTTTTGGCCTCCAAGGTTTTCTGAACTTAGTAAGCTGCAGCAATATTTTTGAACTAATGAGTCCCATGGAGAATAAGTGAATATAATAAAAACCTCCGTGCTGTACATTTTGAGAGGGAACAGACGACAAACACGCTGTCAAATTCCTTTCAATTTTTAAAAGTGAAACCATTGTCATTTTCTCTTCATGATGTTATCATGTTTTTGTACGGCATATTTATGGATGGTGAAGTTAATGAAACATATTTAACTCTCGACGGACATGTAGAGTTGCATAAATACAGGTATCTGTATTTTGTTGTCACACTGACTGTGTATATTTTTATTGTTATTGCTAACCTGACTATTGTGTATGTTATATGGATGCATAAAAACCTCCATGAGCCAATGTACATTTTCATCGCTGCTTTGCTTCTGAACTCTGTTGTTTTCAGCACCAACATCTATCCAAAACTGCTTTCAGATTTTCTATCAGAAAAACAGATTATATCATATCCGGCTTGTTATGTGCAGTTTTTTCTCTTCTATTGTTTGGGTGCTTCAGAGTTTTCATTGCTGGCAGCAATGGCCTACGATCGTTACGTGTCTATATGCAAACCTCTGCAATATGCAACAATAATGGGAAGAACCACAGTGAGTATATGCTTGAGTTTAGCTTGGCTGGTGCCTGCTTGTCTGATTGCAGTTATAGTAGTACTGAATGTTAATGTGAAGCTCTGTAAATATAACATAAATGGAATTTTATGTAATAATTCAATCTACGGTCTCCACTGCGTCGACTCGAAGGTGCAAACTGTGTTTGGTGCTGTTGTGCTGGTTTTGACTCTGTTGTTCCCTCTGCTTTTCATAGTTTTTACTTACACCAGAATATTTATCATATCCTTTCGCAGCTCTAAAGAAGTCAGAAAAAAAGCTGCTCATACCTGCTCGCCCCACTTGCTAGTGTTGATCAGTTTCTCCTTTTTGTGTGCGTTTGATGTCATCATAGCTCGACTGGGATCCGACCTTACAAAGTTAATACGTTTAATAATGACTTTACAGGCAGTTTTGTATCATCCTCTATTTAATCCAATCATATACGGTTTAAAAATGAAGGAGATATCGAAACAATTGAAAAGGTTGTTTTCTCAAGCTAAAGTAATACACTCCTAAAGTTTATTATTATATCAACATGAGATTATTTGACACATTCTTATACATTGGTATTGTTATGCGAAATAAGTAAATGTGTTATGATTTACAAAAACTTTTTATGAAGAGCAATCTTGTCTTACTAATGTAAATGTTCTGGTTAAATTTTGCATCGCTTCTTTCTTAAAGTTGTCGTGTTGGGAAAAAAATATAGTTGAAATACACAAAAAGTGTAAAAAACATGGACAGAAATAAACATCTGATCCAGAGTAAGTCAGTTAGAGCTGGCCTCATGTATAACGTAAATTAAAGAAAAAGAACTGTACTGTGTCTTAAAATAATTAACATTATCTCACTCTTTTGACTTTTGAATTAAAGCCATTTTTTCTCCATTAAAAACCTATGACTACGTTGTTTTTATGTCAATGGTGTATTCCTGCTCAAACATGATTATATATAACACACAAATTTAATTCCAATTGAAATGTGATTACTGGCTCAATAAAGCTATACTGATGAAGTCTACATGTTATAATACCTAAGATAAATCAGATTAAACTGTGCGACAACAGTTGCCTCAATGGACATTATGTAGCACGTTGGGGGAGTTTTTATTGTGTTTCAGATTCTGAGGCGGTGTTTGACATAAATTTTATATATGTATAAATCGAGTGCACACAGAAGTGACAGGTATGAACGCATGCGTAGGAAATGCATGGCTAAAGGGCTGCTCAGGTAACACTACAAAGACACTTGGTACTTTCAACTTTCACTTAAAATTAATCAAATACTCAAACCAACGACTCCAAAACAGTCATGCAGACGAGTCACTGAAAGTCACGGCAACGTGGTAATATTCGTTTCATGAATGCCAGCCGCTAAAGGCAGCTTGTTCATTTCAATACAGCACAAACCTTAAATTGAATTTAGCAAAAATATCTGCATTTCGACTGACCACACAATTGCACTGATGGAAACAAGCTAATTTTTACAAAACACTCGCAACTTTTAAAGTTGTTGTGTTAGGACAAGGTGGTTTTTTTCAGCCATCTTGAAACAGATGTATTTAGCAAACCTACAATGGACATACTTTTTCCCACATCACAGTTGTCCTGTAATCAACAGCTGCATGTTACTGCCAGTGAAAACAACAAATAAGATGACAGGAAGTAGTAGGCAGATGATATGTTTTGTTTTTGTTTTCTTTAGAAAACATGTAGCTGGCCATGTTTTATGTGTTAATCATAATTAAGAAGAAGCTCCTACTCTTTCCTTTACCCCACCTTAATTTCATGATCACAGCAATGCTTCACCATGCTTTCCTTTGATGCCATTACATTGCATCAACGTAATGCATTACATATTACGCATGGTATTAAAGTCCTTTTAAGCTTCAATACCATCAACTCAGGACAGATGACCAAAGTTGGTCATCTTTCCTGACCAACTTTCTGTTTGATAGATTTTGATTAAATTGATTTACTTTTTTAGAGGTGGAAATAATTTGAAGAATTTAAACTTAGTTTTCGTTAAGTCGTCTGAAATACTTTGTGTATTTAAGTTTATGTTGCAAACCTCATCTGACTTTGTGTATTATTTGTAGAATGTCACTTTTAGGTTAAGATACAACACATTGAAAGGAACAATAGTTCCCAA
Source organism: Poeciliopsis paucimaculata (assembly GCA_903067055.1). Classification (NCBI taxonomy): domain Eukaryota; kingdom Metazoa; phylum Chordata; class Actinopteri; order Cyprinodontiformes; family Poeciliidae; genus Poeciliopsis; species Poeciliopsis paucimaculata. Next base: position 187,766 of record CAEGAD010043224.1, read on the forward strand.
GAGAAGAAACTTAACATTTGACGTGTCACCGCCCTGTTAGAAGGAAACTCTGTGGGAGATTTAATGAGTTCCATTGTGACCAAAGGAATAAAATAGAAAATTTCAACGCCCTAAGTGCAGCTGTTTTCTAGCTGTTGGGAAGAAACAATCAATACATTTGTTTGAATCTCCAGATCAGGTTCATTGTTATTCTAAAAGAGGAACTATTGCTACTCTTTGTTTGTTTGAGCTGTTTGTGATATTATTATGTCCTTGTGAAACACATTTATGGACGGCAAAGTTAATGAAACATATATAACCCTTGAAGGACATGTAGAGTTGGACAAATACAGATATCTTTATTTTGCAGTCATGCTAGCAGCGTATGTTTGTATCGTAGTCTGTAACCTGACCATTGTGTATCTCATATGGACGCACAGAAACCTCCATGAGCCAATGTACATTTTCATTGCCGCTTTGCTTCTGAACTCTGTTGTTTTCAGCACCAACATCTATCCAAAATTGCTTTCAGATTTTCTATCTGAGAAACAGACTGTATTATATTCAGCTTGTTATTTCCAGTTTTTTCTCTTTTATTCTCTAAGCGGCTCAGAGTTTTTACTGCTGGCAGCAATGGCCTACGACCGTTATGTGTCTATATGTAAACCTTTACAATATGCAACAATAATGGGGAGAAACACGGTTAGTATTTTCTTGAGTTTGGCTTGGCAGGTGCCTGCAAGTGTGACGGGTGTGCAGGTCTTACTGAGCTCCAACATTAAACTGTGTACACTGAATTTGGATGGGATCTTGTGTAACAATTCAATTTACAATATGTACTGTGTAAGCTCAAAGGTCCACATTGTATTTGGTGCTCTTTCTGTGGTTTTCATTGCTTTTTTCTCCCTGATTTTCAGTTTTTAGTTACACCAGAATATTTATCATATCCTATCACAGCTCTAGAGAAGTCAGAAAGAAAGCTGCTCAGACCTGCTCGCCGCACTTGCTAGTGTTGATCAGTTTCTCCTGTTTGTGTGCGTTTGATGTCATCATAGTCCGACTGAGATCCGACCTTACAAAGTTAATACGTTTAATAATGACTTTACAGGCAGTTTTGTATCATCCTCTATTAAACCCCGTCATATATGATTTAAAAATGAAGGAGATATCAAAACAACTAAAAAGGTTGTTTCATCAAACTAAAGCTCAATAGTGACAGAGTTGATGTATTGATCTTAGACTACCATCAAGTTAATATTAAAATGTTAAGATGTATATGTATAGTTTAAGTGACATGTGTGTGAAGTTTACAAATGGCTGACAAAAACAACAGTAACATACATTTGCTTAACCAGAGAATCTTGAAAACCGTCAATCTCCTGTTGAACATTTTCATGACTGGTCCAAGTTTCTAGTATTATGATTTTGGTCTTTGAATTAAACATATTTTCCAAATTTTGTTTGATGTTTGATTCTTGCGCCAGAACAGCTTTGAATACATGTTGCTGTGCACAAGCTTTTGACGTCATTATAGCCCAAATAAAGCAGCAAAATAATAAAAAGTGAAACAAAAGCAGTCAGTGGAAGTAGGCTTAGAACATCCATGAAGTTTAAATGCTAACATCGTCAACGGTATGGACATCAACGTCTACCAAGATGATTCATGGTGCAGTCCTCAACCCCTAACAACATAGTTAAATAAACATAAGAAGAAAGGTTTAAAAAACACAAAGGCATTGTATTAGATTGTATTTTTTTTGTTCGTATACTTTGTTTGTTGTGGGCTGCTGCTTCCTCCTAACACCTCCAGGTTCTAATTTGGTAACCAACTGATCTTTTAAACCATGTCAGTTTATTTCTGCACCCATGTCAGTGGCACAATTGATGACGTGCTGGATTACTTTACGTTCAAGTCAACTTCACAATGGACTTGTTAATTTTATGATGTGCCAATATGAACACATGCACACACAAAAAAAACTTGTTGAAATAAAGGTCTATTGTCCAGAGTAGTCTCAATAGAACTGGGTAAACCAGTCCCACGCTATGAATAGTGTGTTTGATTTAGGACACA